>JAVSBV010025746.1:0-11880 GCA_033117975.1 Parotocinclus spilosoma | reverse complement strand
AAAGTGTAATATTGTGAAGTTGCTTTGAGACAATACTCTATTGTAAAAGGCGCTATATAAATAAAACTGAATTGAATATTTATTGAGGAAAATTATCCAATATTGCATATTTGTGAGTGGCAAAAGTATGTGAACCATTGCTTTCAGTACCTGGTGTGATGCCCCTGTGCAGCAATAACTACAACTAAACATTTATGTTGATCAGTCCTGCAATTTTATCCCATTCCTTCATACTGAACAGCTTAAACTCTGGGATGTTGGTGGGTTTCCACACATTAACTGCTCGCTTCAGGTCCTTCCACAACATTTAGATTGGATTAAGGTCAGGACTTTGTCTTGGCCATTCCAAAACATTACCTTTATTCTTTTATTAGGACTTGTGTGCTTAGGGTCATTATCTTGCTGCATGTCCCACCTTCTCTTGAGATTCAGTTCATGGGCAGATATCTTGACATTTTCCTTTAGGATTCTCTGAAATAATTTCTGAATTCATTGTTCCATCAAATGATGGCAAGCTGTCCTGGCCCAAATGCAGCAAAACAGTCCCAAAGCATGATACTACCACCACAATGTTTCACAGATGGAATAAGGTTCTTGTGCAGGAATGCAGTGTTTTCCTTTTTCCAAACATAACGCTCTTCATTTAAACCAAAAAGTTCTATTTTGGACTCATCCGTCCATAAAACATGCTTCCAATAGCCTTCTGGCTTGTCCATGTGATCTTCATCAAAGCAGACGAGCAGTAGTTTGAGTCCAAACTCTTTAGAGATGGTTTTGTAACCTTTTCCAGCCTGATGAGCATTAACATCTCTTTTTCTGAGGTACTCAGAAATCTCCTTTGTTCGTACCATGATACTCTTCTACAAACATGTGCTGTGAAGAGCAGACTTTGAAAGATCCCTGTTCTTTAAATAAAAAACCTGCCCACTCACAGCGGATTGTTATCCCATTGATTAAAAACACCTGACTGTAACATCACCTTTAAATTAACAAATATGTGATATTGAATCATTTTCCTCAAGAAATAAATGACCAAGTATAATCTTTTTGTCCCATTTGTTTAACTGGGTTCTCTTTATCTACTTTCAGGACTTGTGGGAAAATCTGATAATGTTTCAGGTCATATTCAATTTAGTTTAATTCAAATTTATTTATGTAGCGCTTTTTACAATGGAGTATCGTCTCAAAGCAGCAATATTTGCAATCCTATATTATCGTAAAAGGCCAATCCCAACTTGAGCAAGCCTAGGGTGACAGTGGTGAGGAAAAACTCAAAATGGGACCCATCCTCCATGGGTGGCCTAGATGTTAATTGAATAAATACTTAAAAGTAAATTAAAGTAATAGTAAAATTAAGTAAATAATATGATTTAATTAATAATAAACAATAATAAAGTTTAAGTTAGTAATAAAATAAATAAATGCAATAGATTTGAAAACAAAATAGATTTTAAAATCAGTCCTCAGTCCTTATGGATGAGAAGCACAGAGTCAATTATCCGTTACTGATGTTATGTGCAGCATGAAAACTCCGGCAGCACTAACTATAGCAGCATAACTAAAGGGGAAGAACCAGAAGTTAACACAGCCAAGCGGCAAGAGACAACCTGAGCCATGTCATAATCTAAATCTAACTAAAAGCCTGAGTAAATAAAAATGTTTTAGCCTAGACTTTTCCCGTCTGCTGTTACTTTTTTATTTTTAGAAACTGAAAGAATTCCTGCACCCTGTGAACGAATAGACAAGTTGGATTGTACGATTTTGTGAGATCATGTGGGGCCAGACCATGTAGAGCTTTATATGTTATATATTTAACATATATTATAATAATAATATATTATTTAAGGTTATAAGTATTGTAATGGCTTCTTCTATAAGTATTGTAATTTTCAAGCACCACTGTATAAGGTATCTGGGTAAAATCCTTGACCCAATGTGTCCTGGGTTTCTCCTGGTGCACAACAATACCTGGCCTCATGTGGCGAGAGCATACAAGCAGTTCTTGAAAAATGAAGGATTTGATAGTATTGACTATACATCCAAAATACATGCTTTAGGCTAATTGGTGTTTCCAAAGTGCACGGTGTTAGTCTGTGTGCCCTATTCTGCCTTGCCCTCTGCGTTTTTGGCTAAGCACTAGCTTTCCCACTACCCTGACCCGAATTAAGTGGATAAAACAATATTGAATTAATTATCTGCTTGATTTACTGCAAACTTCCAAGTGATATTTATTGCAAGCAAGAGCTTGTCTCACAGTGATAGGGCAATTCCACAGTGTGAGACATAACAGAAGGGAGGCAGTGTGGGAGGATAAGACAGTCATTGAGACAAAATGCCATTCCAGACAGATAAAGGTAAGCAGAATGTAAGATTTGTCAGAATGTAAGTGTTTTTTTTTTTGTTTTGTTTTGTTTTTTCTCTCCAGTTGCTCTGTTGCTCTGTCTCGTGCATGCTGCAAATGGATGCAAAACTTTACTGGAGTTCTGGATAATTACTGGAGCAAGACCAATAACTCACAATTTGACTGTGTATCTGCTAAATGACTAAATGTAAATATAAATCTGATGTTTCCGTTTTGGCCTTGAAACAAACATCGAATCTGAATATCCCTAATAAAAATGCAAGCTTGATTGTCACTTTTCTATTTGATTGCATAAGTAGCTATTATTATAGCTATTATTAATGCTAATGAAGGCTTTTGTGCTTACTCTTTGGTAGAAAATATGGAAGTAGACATTTCTGAACAATGACAATAAATAGCATATTTAGCTTACTGTATACTGTATTCCTCTGCTTAAACAGTACATAAACAGAGCTATATTAATTACTATACAATAATAACCAGATTATGGTGTTATACAGCTTTATGACTTTATCAAATCAGATTAGTCACTGACGCATTTATAAGAAAGATATTGAAATGACTCCATAGAAGAATAGAGACTTTTCACATAGCTCCAAAGGAAGTGTCAGAAACTCCTCATTCATCCCTGTGGCTTAAGCATGTGGGGTGGGATAAAGGAGAAGAAGGGAGGAATGGTGAGTTGTTTGTTGCTTTGTCTCAGCATGTATAAGAATGTCAAAGTTGTAGAAGGAGGAGCTGAAGGGATAGTGAATCTAACCCCACTACACTTCTATAAAACAAAGCACAATGAGTGTAAGTGAGGCTTTGCCCCAATTTGTAATTTTGTGTAACTATTTTGTTTATAGCAGGAGATGTGAGTGGCAGTCTTTAAATCATTTGCACAACTCTTCTGCCTATGCTCACAAATCACTCATTTACCAATCTATGTTAATTTATTAGATTATAACTTGCTGCTTTTATTTTGAGTGCTTTAGTGTAAGAGAACGTGGGTCCGGATGGGGAAAGATCACCCCAAAAATACCATGTCTTTCTAAGCGGAAGCTACAGGATCATAAACTTTAAAACCTGCCGAGACAGGGATCAAATGGTTGCCACAGACCAAATGGGGGATTTAGAGATTTTACATGCTGAATGGATCTTTTAGCTGCTTACCTAGTCTGAAAGATTCTGCTACCTGCATTGGTGAGAAGCCTAATAAAATGTAACTAAAACTTTTGAAAAGTTGGGATGCATTAATCAGTTAACACTTAAAAGGCATCTTAGCATTGAGGATACCAACCGATTTGTGTTTCAGGTGTTATTTTGTCCCATTACTCCTTACAAACATGTCTTGCAACCAATAGGAGTTGTTACTGTTGAATTCTGTTGAGTGAGTATTTATTTGATTTGCATTTAGTCTGTTGCATTAGAGATTTATTGTGGACAAAGAATAAACAAAATACTGTAGACCTCATTTGCACTAGCATCAAATAGTTTTTTTTATACACTGCTCACAAAAAATAGGGGATATTTAATTATGGGAGACTTTGTTTTGAAGTATCCTCAAATTTTTGTGATCAGCATATATTAAATATATAGTGTATCAGTGTTAATTAAAAAAAAGTTAAAAAGCTGTATAATAACAGGGGTTACAAATTGCATTATGTATAGGCTGGGAAATGCAGCAAGCAAGGCAGTGTAGTACCTGTTATAAAAGTTTTTTGGTTGGGTAATTTAGACTGGTAGACTTGTTGATTTGTTATAAACACATGAATGTACAGCACTGGTGAAAAATATTTCATAACCTTTACAAAGCTATGGCTGTTGCTCAAGTCACATATATAGAAGTGCAGTGATTAGAAAAAACACCAGTAGCTATTTTGATATTGTCAATCTAATCACTTAAAGATGGTGGTTTGCAGGCAAGGCAGTTAAAATGAAACATAAATACAGCACTCACAATTAATAAGTCAGCAAAAGATGCAAATGTGGTTTGCTGGTTTAATGCGATAACTCTAAATATTAGCAATGCAGTCCCAGAAGCTTGTCCAGTCTTGGTCAATAAAACTCGTATGTCAATATAATTGGGATTATAGTAGTTATATAGTGTTGTAAGTCTCAGTTATTTATGAGGAATGGAGTGGAAAATGTCAGAATTTGAAGCTGAAAATAATACCAAATTTACTCCAATACAATTATTCAGTAAGTGCCTTAGAGCTTGTGGAATGTACTTGTTTGGGATTCAGACCTGTAATTTCCTCAGGAAAACATCTATGTCAGGTTCATGGGAAGTTACATCTTAGCAATTTTTCATCCACTCACAACCTTTCAATTTAAGACATACCATTGGTGCACAGAAATTGATTAGTTTTGACTGATTTTAATTCCACACTGATATCTAAAATTAGACAGTGAATGTGCACATTACCGGTTATTCCTGATCCACCACAGAATATCTTCATATTGTATTACTTGCAGCTTTCAGAGAGTGGGTGGTGTTTAAGCTAAGTGCACAGATGCTTCAGAGCTTGGGAGCCAAAGATTACAGGTTACAACTAATGGAGGGTTTCGAGAAGCCTCATGATTCAAGATCACGGCTCAGCATGAGCTCAGTGATGTTTTTGAGTGCTTTATTTGAAGAATAATCTCAGACACTTCAAACATTTGTCTGCTTTGTATCTTAATTTGAACTCTTTGGTTTTAATGTGCATTAAGTGCAAGGAGTATACAATGCAGTGATTCATACAGCAAATACTGCACCCTGTTTTAAGGCATTCCAGAGAAGCTTTCTCATGAAGCTTTAATAAACTACGAAAGGTTTTTGAATTCATCTATGGTCAAAAATATATAGATCTAGCTAACCATGCAAAAAAAAATAAAATCACACTGCACAAGTAATTAAAGTAGATGATTCATATATTTTGATGCACTTCTACACAGTATCAGTATCAGTACTTTAACCTGGGGGCATTTAGTGTTTCAGATGTTTGTCCAGGCAACACAGAAAGGTAGATCAGGTCCCAACTTGTATCATCATTCAAAGTAAGTAGCATTCACAGTTGCACTCATGGCTTGTCTCCCGGAATGTCCTCCATTCTCAGAATTTTTTGTAATGGCAAGTATTGATGTGCCATCCTGCATCCTGTACTATAAATGATGCTGACCCTACCGAACTGCGAAATTACTGAAAAATCAGCCAAAATGGCCTCCACCTATTAAACCATTCCTGTTTTGGAAGTTGCTCCTGTAGTGCAAATTTAATCACCAACACCAAGTAACACCAAGTAGCTGAAACTGATTAAGAACCTCCTGCTACTTAATTGACCAGACCACGGTCCCAGAAGTTGAATTGTGTTGATGCTATACTAATTAAAAACTGTTCCCGTAATGTTTTTTAAGCACGTTATGTATGACAGTTATTTCATTCTGATGATGAGAACCTAAATTGTATTGTTTTGCTTTCAAAGCTTTAAGCATTGGACTTTTGTTTTATACATGGAGCTGCAATGTGTCGAGAGGTAGATTTTTTTTTTTTTTTTTTTGCTGAACACTCGGTTGTACTTTAAGTTATGGTAAAGGTTTAATGTGTTCTCTGTGATGATACCGTCAATGTCTTGGCTCTTGTGTGCACCACATAACAGCCATTTGGACAGTCTGTTGTACAGTACAGTAAACTATTACACAGGTCTACATTAATTTTGCTGACTACAAGAAACATATGGCTTTTCTGTATTTCTGCATAAATTTGACCTAAAACATCATCAGATTTTCCAAGTCGTAAACGTAGATAAAGAGAACCCAATTAAACAAATGAGACAAAAAGATTATACTTGGTCATTTATTTCTTGAGGACAATGATTCGATATTACGTATTTGTGAGTGGCAAAAGTATGTGAAACTCTAGGATTAGCAGTTAATTTAAAGATAAAATTAAAGTCGAGTCGAGTCTCAAGTCATCAAGTTTGTGAATCGAGTCCACATGTCTGCAGAACATTCTAAAGGTTTCACAAACTTTTGAGCACCACTGTGTTTTAGTTTGCTGAATCCAAAAACTATATCAGTTTCCTACAGTCATGTCTATTTTTTTGTTTCAGCATATTTAACTTCTTTAAATCTGTTTTTTTATTTGTCATCCAACACTCAACAGTTGAGGTGTTTTACACCCAAGCTAAAAAAAAAAAAGACTTTGTATGAATTTGTATGGGTTAAACAAAGCTTGGACACCACATAGTGTGCAGGGTGTGTATTGAAAACCTGAAACAATGGAGTCTCAGCTTTGGAATTCCAGTGGTGTGCCGAGAGCCTTAAAACCATGTTGATGACTGCTACTTCTGCATGTTGATGCCAGAATGTGATCTTCTGAAGGATTTCCATATGGATAAGGACCTTGTTGTGTACTGCATTAATGTTAAATGGATGGGAGGGAATCAAAGTCTGTATATATTAGGGGTGGGCGATATGGCCCTAAAATAATATCAGAATATTATCGTACATTTGCGATATACTTTTGCAAAGATATATTTGGCGATATATTTAAACAACATACAATTAAGATATGTTTTATACTTGAAATATTACTTATATATGTGCAATACCCCACCTCGTGCTACTTTTGACTTTCCTCGTACTCAGCTTAGTGCTTCTGCTTAAGGTGGTGAAACAGATTAATTTCCCCCCTTTTGTTGTTACAGACATTTTGCATATCTTACATATTATTGTAGTTGGTTGTATAGCTGATAATTTGTATCAGAATTTACTCCCCTTTTTGGGACAAACTCCTCCACTGCAGAACCACTTCCTGCCGTATCTGTTGCTCTGCCTATGAGTCACATAATGGACATGCAGCATACTCCATGTAAATGCATTATGTCATTATGTAAAAACGTCAAATATCACAATATGGATGTTTTATATTGTTAAAAAAATTATACTGGTATTATCTCGGACGATATATGACACACCCTTTGTGTGTGTGTGTGTGTATATGTATGTATGTATGTATGTATTTATATATATACATATATAAGAATGTAGAGGCCTGTAACTAAATAATACAAAAACAGAATTAAATATTTGGCACAGAACCTTCGTTTGCAATAACACTGGTCAGACATGATTTTGGCCCACTCCTCCTAGAGATCTTCTCCAGATTTTTTAGGCATTGTCCAAAGATTCTCCATTGGGTTCAGGCCTGGAGATTCGCTAGGCCACTACAGGACCTTGAAATGCTTCTTACAGAGCCACTGCTTAGTTACCCTGTATTTCAGGTCATTGTCATGCTGGAAGATCCAGCCACAACCCATCTTCAGTGCTTTTACTGAGTGAAGGATGCTGCAGAATCTTGCAATACATGACCCCATCTATCCTCCCTTCAATACGGTGCAGTCGTCCTGTCCCCCTTGCAATAAAGCACACCCAAAGTATGATGCTTCATTCAGATTCACCACTGTATCAAATACTTATTTTTCCCAACTCTCGGTGTGGGTGTGGGTGTGGGTGTGGGTGTGTGTATATGTATATGAGAGAGAGAGAGGGGGAGAGAGAAACAGAGATCCTATTTTCATTCTAGCAAATAAAAAGTAAAAAATTGTGTGTGATTCTTTATCTGGGTCTTTTGTCTTTTTACAGGAGCGTCAGCGACTAGAGACCATCCTGAACCTCTGTGCCGAGTACAATGAGAGTGATTTTCCGAGCAATTTAAGTTTCTCCAGACCATCGGTGATGCAGAGACAGGACAATGAGAATCTGAGAGAGGAGTGCAGCAGCACAGAGGAGATGAGGATGCCATACAGTCTGCAAAATGGAGAACACACACAGGTCAGAGCTATTCACTTATTGCAATACATTTGCAGGACCCAGGGCAGACAAGTTCATTTAACATAAGTGTAAACAGCTTTTAAAGCATCTCACAGATATTAGTCATGCTATGTAAATGCCTGATAAACAAAAATGTGTTTAAATCTTAATCTTAAGGATTTACCATTGTGTTACATCACCTTTCCTTTTAACAACACTTAATAAGCATTTGGGAACTGAGGACACTAATTGTTGAAGCTTTGTAGGCAAAATTCTTTCCCATTCTTGCTGGATGTACAACTTTAGTTGCTCAACAGTCTCCATTGCTGTATTTTGTGCTTCATAATGTGCCACACATTTTCAATGGGAGACAAGTCTGGACTGCACGCAGAACAGTCTAGTACCCATACTCTTTACTACAAAACCACACTGTTGTAACACATATAGAATGTGGCTCGGCATCGTCTTGCTGAAATAAGCAGTGACATCCCTTAAAAAGATGATGCTTATGTGGCAGTATATGCTGCTCCAAAACTTGTATGTACCTTTCAGCATTAATGGTGCCTTCACAGATGAAGTTACCGATGCCATGGGCACTAACACACTCCCATACCATCAGAGATGCTGTCTTTTGAACTTTGCTGTGATAACAATCTGGACAGTGCTTTTCCTCTTTGGCCCTGAGGACACGACGTCCGTGATTTCCAAAAACAATTTGAAATGTGAACTCGACAGACCACAGGACATTTTTCCACTTTGTCAGTTCATCTCAGATGAGCTCCAGCTCAGAGAAGCCGGCGGTCTTGAGCTGTGTTCACTGATAATGTTTTCTGAAGTGTTCCTGAGCCCATGTGCAAATATCAATTACTGAAAGATGTCACGGGCATTCAATGTTGGTTTTTCAGATTTGCTGCTTACTTGCAGAGATTTCTCCGAACCCTCTGACTCTTTTAATGATATTATGGACTATAGATGATGAAATCCCTAAATTCCTTGCAATTGCACAATGAGAAACTTTGTTCTTAAACTGTTGGTCTTTTTGCTCATGCAGTTGTTCACAAAGTGGTGAACCTCGCCCCTTCCGTGCTTTTCCCAGCCTTTCGGTGTTGCTCCCTTTATAACCAGTTATGACACTCAACCTGTGGAATGTTCCAAACAGGTGTTGTTGGGTTTTTTTTCTCTCCTCAACTTTTCCAGTCTTGTGTTGCCCCTGTTCCAACTGTTTTGGAACATGTTGCAGGCATCAAATTCCAAATGAGTATATTTGCAAAACAATAAAGTTTAATAAAGTTTTTTTGAACATTAAATATCTTGTTTGTAGTGCATTTAATTAAATATGGGTTGAAAAGTATTTGCAAATTATAATTTTCTGTTTTTATTAATGTTTTACACAATGACTTAATTGGAATTTAGTTTGTGAATACTCCATTTAGTTAACGTAATGTTTAACATATTTTTGGAATAAAGTTTCAGTTTTATGTGAATTAGTTTCTACAAAAAGACAAACTTTTATAACAGTCTACCATTTAAATAGCAAGTATTCATACATACATTCAATTTCTATAAATAGGTTATCTAATTCAGGGTTGTGGTGGCTGGGGACTAACCAGCAACTGATTAAATTTATTGAATAATTTTAATCATTCTTAATCAATCAATTGTTAAGTCATAAATTTAAATGTTACATTAATCTTATGTTAATTTGCACTAGTTAACTAAGATTTATTTATATAGTGCTTTTTACAAAGAAACATTCTCTCAAAGCAGCTTTACAACGTTATATTATAACATTAGAAGACTAGGACAACAGTGGCGAGGAAAACACGAGGAGAACCCTTGAAAGGACCAGGACTCAAAAAGGAACCCATCTTCCTTGGGTGGCTTAAATGTTAATTTAAATAATTAAAGTTTGTGTTTAAAGCAAAAAAAAGTAAATATTAACAGATAAATAAAATAATGTAATTTTGTTTTCAAGTTCTGCCCTTAGGCTAAGGCAAGGAGGTACAAATCAAGAGGAGGACGGAAGACTCTACATCAGCCTGCATAAATAAGAACGTCTAGACTTTAAAATTTTGAGTGTGTATGAATCTCAAAGTATGGAGCTTATTCTTTATATTATGGAGTGCTGTGCTTTTTTTAAATTCTAGTAATTAAAATAAGGGAAGATTAGTAAATAAGCATAAAAAAAATAAACTTCCAAAATATACCTTATACCATAAAATGTTTTCAGCATAAACATATGGCTTATGAACATAGGAACACACTAGTGTGCGGTGGGGTAGGAGTTATACTGGGGTGACTGGAAGATGTCCATCGTCTTTCAAATCTTGAATAAAAGTTGTTGAGCTGGTTAGAGAGCAGGGGGTAAGTTTTTACAATGGATGTGTAAGGCTTGTAGTTTGTTTTGGAGTCATGTCTAAACAAAAGACTAATCACCTGAGCAAAACCACTGCTCCAGTTTTTCCCTGTAATTTTTGGGCTATTTAGATTTTTTACACTACACCACTATACCAGTTTTATGCATGATGGTGGTCATTCCTATAAGCCTTTTCCTTGGCTGTGCACAATTTTCTGAGTTTGCTGGAGAATCAGGGTTTATTCTTGCACATAGAAAAGGGATGCATAAAATAAGTCATTGAGTCATACTCAAATAAGTCTGTATTAATAGTTAAAAAACATAAACTAAATAAATATTTACAAAGGAGTATTTGCAAATTATAATTTTCTGTTTTTATTAATGTTTTACACAATGACTTCATTGGAATTTAGTTTGTGAATACTTCATTTAGTTAACGTCATGTTTAACAGATTTTTGGAATAGTGTTTCAATTTTATGCTAATTAGTTTCTACAAAAAGACTTTAGTTTTATAACAATCTACCATTTAAATAGCAAGTATTCATACATTAATTCAATTTCTATACATAGGTTATCTAATTATTATTACAAGGATAATAAGTATGTTGTAACCCGGTCTTAAAAATTTGGAGTGTGTCCAAATCTCAAACTAATGGGGGTAGCAAAACAGGACTATTTGTGAGAAAACCTTTTCTTCCCACTGTGATTTTTTTTTTTTTTTAATCTAAGATTTTGAGGAGTCCTCCATCTTGTTTACTTAAATAATGTAGGACCAGACCCTGTAGAGCTTTATATGTTACAAGAAGTATTTTGTAATCAATCCGGAGTTTGACTAGTAACAACAGAGCAGGACTGATATAATCAAATTTTTCAGATGTGGTTTCACTTGAGCTCCTGCATTTTTAACTAATTTAAGTTTATTTAAAGATTTACTAGAGCAGCTGAAGCGTTACAGTAATACAACCTCGAGGCTATAAATGCATGAACCAGTTTCTCTGCATCTTTAAAGAAAGGATATTTCAATGTGTGATGTGCATATAAAAGAAGATATCTGAATCAAATGTAACACCTCTACGTTTTGGTTTTTTTTTTTACAGATGGCCTGGGTGTAAGCAGCCATCTAGGTTTAGGACAAAGGTAGTGTTAAAAACTTTTCCGACAAGGGCTTCCAATAGACAGGAGTCAGGAGACAAGGGTTGTCACCAGGTGAAGTGTTCTTTATTAGTGATTGTAGAGCATAAACCAGTGTGTACAGCAACGATGGATGTTCCAGTTGAGATGATCATGAGAATGTCCATAAAAGTCTAGCTTCACCTAGCAAGGACCCACGGAAGGCTGGTTCAGTCTTAGTCTCTCTGGTGGTAGTCTGGTCTCATCTGCTGT
>JAVSBV010025726.1:0-11881 GCA_033117975.1 Parotocinclus spilosoma | reverse complement strand
TGGGTTTATGATTGGGCAGCATGGTGGCTCGACAGGTAGCACTGTTGCCTTACAGCAAGAAGGTCCTGGGTTCAATCCCAGGGTGCAGCAGCTTGGGTCCCTTCTCTGTGGAGTGTGCATGTCCTCTCTGTGTTTGTGTGAGTTTACTCTAGGTACTCCAGTTTCCTCCCATAGTCCAAAGACTACGTTAATTGGTGTCTATAAATTGGCCCTTAGCGCGTGTGTGCCCTATTATGGATTGGTGCCCCATCTAGAGTTGGACACCGGGGTGGACACCGTCTGGTCCGCGGCCCCATGCGGATTAAGCCGGAGGTACAGGATGGATGGGTTTATAAAGTATAAATTTCTAGAGAAGAAGGTTTATTTAGGTGGTTGAGGCCATAATGAACGTTGGGTGACTATAAACTTCACAGAATAACCAGTCCTCTTATATTTGGCAATTTACCTCACAAGTAATACTGAAACTTACTGTTACAGTGCCTCCCGAAGATGAAAATAAAAGTTATAACCCATTTTGCATATTTTTACCAATGTCAGCTTAATCTCACACTTAAAATTTAAGTAAAATCTATCATTTAATTGAGGGAAAATTAGTCTATCTTAGATTAGGCTGTTGAGATGGCCATGGCAGAAGGTTTATTCTGTGGTTAGTAAACCATATCTGCCCATAAAACATGGTTCCAGTCAAAGTCTCCGTAATGTTTAGCAAACTCCAGGAGCATCTGTTATTGTTTAGATGACAGGAGGTGTTCCAAATAATTAAAACAACTTGTCACCTCAAATATAGGGTGTTTATAAAGTAAGTACCACATGAATCATTGTACCAACACACAATTGAACCAACGTAAATGAGAGATCAGATTTAAATAAAGTACAAAGAGTCTTTGGTTTTAGCCACATTATATTATGTAAAATAATAATAGCATTT
This sequence comes from Parotocinclus spilosoma, assembly GCA_033117975.1. NCBI lineage: Eukaryota > Metazoa > Chordata > Actinopteri > Siluriformes > Loricariidae > Parotocinclus > Parotocinclus spilosoma. The sequence continues at coordinate 10,953 of JAVSBV010025726.1, read as the reverse complement.
AATATGTAATTATAAGATATATATTCTAAATAGATTGTCAGCCCCATGGTTGATGCAACAAACATCAATGGAGGAATGAACAATGTAAAAGCGGGACTTAATTCACAGACACCGTGTATATACACAAGCAAAAATTATCTCATGGATTACTGCTTAAATGCTCATAGACACAAAAACATCAAATATACATTTCTTTTCAAAACTAAAGTTATTTCAGTTTGAAAAGCTGTTTTTTCTTTTATTTCAGTGTAAGATGAAGCTAATTTGCCAAATGGTGACTTTATTATAGGCATGTTTATTCATCTTTACTGTGATGCCAATAATAGTACAGAAAACTGTATTTTATGTTTTCTGTAGTACTGTACCTCAGGAACTTTTTGCCTTTAAATTCCCCAGTACCTTGTGGAACCCAAAGTGAACTCGGAGTGGATACTGTTAAAACTCAGAAGTGTTTCAGTTCACACGTTTCATTGTTTGAGTCACTATGCTAAAACTTGGCCAGGGATTGTTGTTCCAGGCATTCGCAGTCTCTCGGCGGTCAATGAAACGCCATCACCTAAGCCAGTAATAGTAATGTGGACATTACTTCATGTACTTGATGTATTTGTAACAGCTTAATGATGTCTGAAGCTCAGAAATGAGCTCATGCTTTGGCAGTGAACCTTCACAGAGGCAGCTGCTACTGTAAGTTTTTCATACAGCTGAACTTTTGAAAACTTCTCCACCTCATTAACAGCTCCTTAGCACTTTTACACCCTTATCTCTGGGACTCCCACACTGTGTCCTTGACTCAATCATCTTTATGTTCTCCAGCTTACCTTCAGCTCCCTCCCTACTACTTATCACAATTGCCATTTGATTTACAACAGACCTCTATGAGGTTTGGTAAGAACCATTTTTGTAATAACTTGCACTATAATTTACACTCTAAAATCTCTATTGCCTATTAAAATACAACTTAATTGAGTAGAACTTAAATGAATTGAGACTACTTCTATCATTGGTTAACTTCATGCCATCAGCTTTCTGATAACATCACTAATAGCCGTGTCAACCCTGTGTCAGACTGGCGTCCCATCCACTGCATACAAGTACTTATCCCTGCCTACTGTCTACCATAAAACCCTGTGACCCTTATGCCACAGATCAGGCATAGCATTATGACCACCTTCTTGTTTCTTCACTCAATTTTAATTTAGGAAATTGGCATAATACCATGCTGGATACAATAATACTGTAACACCCTGACTCTAGGTTGTCATACCAAAGTATGTGAATCCATAACACCCTAAATCACTGCTTACTTATCCATCAGATTCTATATGCTGCTCATCTTGTTTACGTTTCAACAGCCTGTATTTTCCTGGTATAGATTTAGAGGGAAAACTGATTAGAATAGTGTCATGAAAAAGTATCAATATGCTGTGTTCAAACAAATAGTGCATTACAATGTAAAACCCAAAACTGTGAAATTTAGAGATGGCTTCTACAACATGCCTTCATCAGTTGTCAACACATTTCCACAGCCACAAAGATCTGTATTGTGTGATTACTGCCCTGTGGCAGCTTAAAAACCAAACACCTACACTCATGAGTGAGCTGAAGCTGTACAAATACGCAGAACTCTTAAACTTTGCTTGCTTTATCTAGGTAAAAGATTTTAATCAGCATAAACTACCAGAATATTAAACAATCATTATAAGACGGCAAAAGAAAATCATTTCCAGCTTAAACAAGAAGATATTTATAGACCTGATGTGATTTAAATCACAGGGCCATTTATTAGATAAATGGAAACATTTAAGAAACTTCATAAGTTATTTAATTATAAAATGACAACAATTGGTATTTGACAATTTCGCAAAAAACACTTTCATTAATCAGTGACAGGTATATTCTCTAGATCATTTATATCTAAATCACTGTTGTTTCAAGCCTGAATTGCTAGTATTTTAGATGGAAATATTTATCTCTGACATAATTTTATACGGGATAATTCCAGTACTAATGCCAACATCCACTTATGATTTTTTTTAGCATTAAATACGCTGTTTAATCTGGAAAGCTCTAAATTAAGGCTGTATGGAAAGTAATTGTTATATATTACTAGGTCACTGCAAACATCCATATAATTTACAACTGAATTTTATTTTATCCTTGAAAAATACAGTAGTTCATAAGACGTCAGATATGTGGTTAACTGCATCTCCCTGAAATAGGAAAAGCTATTACACTGTGCAACAGCATTATAATTTAAATAAAACCAGTGACATGTGAGAGAAATAACAATGACTGTATGCTGCTCCAGGCAATGTTCTGCTGGGAAACTTTGGGTCCTTGCATTCATGCAGATGCTACTTTAACATGTACCTCAACATTGTTGCAGACCAAGTGCATACCTTTTTGGCTAATGGCCAAAAATCCACCTTTTAGCAGGATAATGCACACTGGCACATGGCAAAAAAATTCAGGAATGGTTCAAGGAACATGACAAGGAGTTTAAGGTGTTGACGTGTTGGCTTTAGGAGTGAGTGATATACTAAATTTATTACATCACACTGGACAATATTATGATACACCATACAGACGTGAGAAAATTAGGACACCCGATGCAAACCTTTTAACCATGTGGAAATTTGAGCTTTATTTGAACAGTACTGAGAGATCGAGCTTATATATACTGCTCACAAAAATTAGGGGATATTTGAAAATGAAAAATCTCATAATAAAATATCCCCTAATCTTTGTGAGCAGTGTCAATAAAAAAATAAAAAAGAAGAAATTACTTTCATACACAAGTTGTAAAATGTAATGAACATGAATGTAGAAAAAAGTCAGGACACCACGATATTTATTATTTCTTAAAATGTCTAAAATTGGAATCAGGTGCACAGACATCGTTAGAGGTTAGGATATTGGAGGAGGCTTAGTCTTATTTAAACCTCAGCCATTAGCTGGGTTTCTCTTAAACGTTAAACTCTCAGAGGTCTTCAAAAATTACAAATAAGCCATATAGTAACAAATACTGCACAAATACTGTAAACACGGGCAGACTTAAAGTCCAAGATAACAGAGGACACATTTGTTTGGTCCATGTCATCAGCAGATCAGAGCCATGGTGGCATGAGGGGGGTGTACTCAACATTAGTCAGGTGGTTTTAATTTTCTAGCTGAGCGATGTAGATGATTCAGATACAAAGGAACTGGGATCTGGTCCACAGTTCCCAGTCATGTATTACAACCACTATAAACGCTTCAATAACAAAACACAAATTTTCTCTTACAGACATGTCATTAATCTGCCAAAGCTTTAGATCAGATTTCTCAGGCGTACAACCAAAATACCACTTAAGCTATTAACTTTCTCCTTTAATGCCACATGCTAATCAAGTTTTTAAAACGAACATAATTTACAAAGATCAGAAGATACAAAACAATGCTAATCAATTTCCATGTGAACAAAAAGGGTTCTCCACTAATAAAATGACAGTGAGTCAGATACTAGCAAATGAGGCATGATTCTTAATGAAATCCTTTCTTTCGATTTAAATTAACTGCTGTAAGCAGCTTCAACTAATCAATCAGTAACACAGTTTGTTTTGTGGCTCTGGATAATAAGCACAGGAATTTACAGTGTAGTCCAGCACCTCAGCTACACATAGAAGAACAGATTCACAAGAACAATAAATATAGTCGAAGGAAAAGCGTTCTCCTTCTTATCTGAGGTCATTCCAAGGTGCTCCAGTGGTTCGCTCTGTTCTTGTCAGTCTAACATTATAATATCCATATTATAACAAAAAATACTGTAAAGATATTAGGCCACCATTAGCTTTGTTGTTTTAGCAATGTTTTTTTTTCAGAACAAAATGGCTTATACAGGAAAACTATGCACAATAAATCTTTCTCCGAAAGGTACAACCATGCAAGCAATCCTTCTCCATAGAGATACAAGCCACCCAGGAAGGTTGGGTACCTTTTTTGCGTCTTGGTCCTCCTAGGATTCTTCCTAACCGTGTTCAGGGCGCAATATTATAGTATAAATAATTGGTTTTAAACATAAACATATAACCAAACAGTTACTCAACATTTTAACCCCTTTGTTTTTAGAATTAATGAACTTTGTCAACAATGATGCATTATGATAAAGGTAGAGTATAATCAAGTGCTGTAAGGGATAATAAATATTAAGTTCTAAAGTTTGTGAAAACAGATCAACAGCATAGAGTTTGGCAGTAATCACATCCATTATTCATCTTAAGAATAAAAGGCTGGGGATGAAAGAGTATCACAAACAGCTGTTTGTGCATAATCAAAAAACATATCCAACACTGCCATCAAACAGCACCTCTTTCAGCACAATATATTTATTAGTTATATCAGAGAGAAAATAAGCTGAAAGATAAAAACCAACTCGTATATCACAATCAGAGTGTAGAGTCACAAACATAGGAGGGTTTGTTTTGGAGCATGGGGATTCCATCGCGTCATTTGATTTCATGCAAATCAGTATTGGACCCCTGTGTATATGGGCGTTGCTCCATTTCTTTTGTGCATGCAAAAGACGATCCAGTGCCGTTATCTAGTTTATTGAAATTGTTAAAGGGCATATGGCTTTAGGGCGCAGCCATTTACCACAATAGCCTTTCGAAATGCACAGTATTCCCGTGAGCTGCATGTAAACACCCAAATGGCTAATCCTAGTCTAAAAGGGTCACGGGCTGTTTGAGCTCATTGTTTGCAGTGATGGGAAAATTTTCTCATTTCCAAGCCTTGGGTATTCAGGTTCACATGGTGAACTGATGAGACTGCTGGAAATGGCAAATGTAAAACTGTCTGCTAATTATCACAAAAATGTCACGTTACTATAGCCTATTTAAATTTGTTTATTTATTTATGTATTAGCATGTATGTCACTTCAGCATAAATGGCTACTCATAACAGGAACAACGCTATATCCTTACCATTAACATACTCACACTGGGGGCAATATAGAGCAACCAGCTATTCAAACACATGTTTTTGGAATGTGCTAAGGGGTTACGTAAGCCAAATGATTCAGGATGAATGGTGTGAGCCGAAAATAAAGTTTCTGTTGTACCATGGCACTATGGAATGCCCAGTTATCATTAATGAAGTGTTTATTTTCATTGGAAACATAACTTACAGTGCATACAGGTATGCACCATTTAACGTCCATCAGATCAACATCTGCTTCAAGGCCATGGTCTCAGGAATTATAATCGGAAATAAAAATATGTCTTATCTAATTCACGTTTGAATAATAGAAATTCAAAACAGAAAAACATGGAATTGCTTTCATTTCAGTGGTTTTCAGGTTTTGAAGAAGATTTATAAATGTAATCTTCTTTCGTCTTTTTGTTAAAGTAGTTTTATTGTTTACAACAAAACACTGCGCAAAGTAGCTAAACTATAATGTAAATATGGTACTGACTGGAAGCAGTATTGAGCATAGGGTCGATACAAAGGGATTTTATGCAGATGTTGTTCTTAATATATCTGTGTCTATTGCTACTGCTCTTAATATTTTTTTAGTTATTTTAGACAAACATCAGGTTATAAACAGAATTTAAAATAAGTAAACTTTTCTCTTCAACTGCAAGAAAAGCTTGAAGCAAGAATCTTGTTGTAACATCTTGTTGAGGGTCACGGGGGATGGATTTGTGTCTATGGGATTCCCTATCTGCAGGCAGAGGTACACCCTGGACACAAGGACAGCCCATTAAATACAGCAACCCACAATACTTTTCTGCATTATTTCCAATTAAGTGTGATACAGTGTACATATCACCTTAAATCACCATAACTAATTAATAGCCAGACTAATGAATTGAATTATTAGTCATTTACACATTTAGATTTTGCAGCACAGATTCATTCTATAAAGATGGCTTCTCTTCCAAAATTCTCTATTTTCAGTGTCTTATTTGAAACCCATAGTATTGTTTTAGTAGACGTGTCAAACAACATCCCTAGAAGTGGAAAAATTAAAATCTTATTTTGGCATCTTTGCCTAATTTCTTGTTTCACTACTGGGTCACTTATCGTAAAACATTACAGTGCTGAAATGATTTAGAGGGCTGCAAGGTCGTGCAGTGGTTAGGATCTTAAAACTCCAGAGACTTGGGTTTGAGTTGTGTACTAAAGTCTGTGTGTGGCTATTGCATGTAATTACCATGTGGGCTTACTCTGGGTAGTTCACATTCCAAAGATATGTGTGATTTGTTGTTACTAATAGAGTCAGTGTGAGTGAGTTAGTGAGCAAGTGTTTCTGTACATGTGTATGTGTACCAATGCCCTGAGATGGACTGGTTCCCTGTCTAAGGTTGGTTCCTTCCCTGCACTTAGTTAGGTGAGTAGATTCAGTTAGAGAAGTCACTGCCCTGCCTAGTGTAGATTCGTCTAAAGCTTTATCCTGTAAACTAGTTTTCATTAATTTGCCAATAAACTTATGACTATTGTCATAATCGCAAAACAGTATCATCATGTCACACCTTAAAAAATGACAGCAGCTCTATTTTTTGCCACAATGGCAGCTAATTTGCATCATTACAACATTTCTGAGAAATATACTTTACCCAAAACAGCACATTTTATCAACCTCCAGATCCAACTCCAAATTCTATGTTCCTCAATCTCCTAACAGCTACACCTGTGAAGACCTACAAAAGGTGTAATATCTGTAACGTATTACCAGATTCATTCCTTACGTTCCACTTCACTGCTTAGGATTAACACTTTGTGTGAAGAGAATTTAGGAGACTTGATTAAAGATGACAAAGATTAAAGACATTGTGCAAAATTCAATGCTGAAAATTTGATTATTTTACTTTTTGAGTGAGGCTAAGGAAAATTTAATGCAAAATCCATCATCAGGCCCATTAACCTTTTTACAAGGACGTTGACCCCACTTAAAATAAGTTCAAACAGGCACCTGCTACATGTACATTATTTATAAGCTTTGGTCATACCCTGCCTTGCACAAATATTTGTTTGAAATATTTATGATTCCGACTCGGAAATTACTAGTAAAACCTTTGAACCGACTGTTGTAACAGCATTTCAAATCCTTCGTTCTATTTTATCAACATACAAAACTTTAGTAAACTTTGTTACTTTTACAACTCTCTTCGCTAATCCACACCCTCTGTGGACAAGGGAGATTTCCATTTCATCAAATTAGAGTACATATAGCAAGGACTAGGGTTGTGGGATATGACCAAAATTTTATATCCAGATCCTTTTATATCATATCGATAATGAGACATATCACAATATAGCACATTTACTAATTCAGTGATTTTTTTAAAATAAAATGACCACATCAAAGGCCCATTTCTAAATACATGTTAAATTACAAATACATTCAACAAATAAAATATATTACATATATTAAATATTTTATTATATTTTATATATCGGTTTAATAGAGATGCACATATTTGGCGTGGTGATGCTGATTAAAATATCTTATTTGGTTCATGCTTCCGAACGTTTTCAGCTTCGGTTGGTTGGTGCCACTATAATACATGATTTTTGTAACAGTGGTGATGATACAGTGTAATATTAAACAAGAGATGTAAAAAGTAAAGTAGGCTACAGTAAATTGGTAATAGTACAGTTTAGTAGGGTCATCCTCACTATTTAGGAAATTTGGGTTGTCTTTTCATAGAAATGTGGAGGACTGTTTATGGTACTGGACTACTGGTCAGAAGGTGTGGGGTATAAGTCTGTTTAGTTGCCACTGCTGGGCACCTCAAGTTTTCACACAAGTCCTTAAAGAAAACTCAATAAATAAAAGTCAGAGACAAAAATAAACATTTTGGTAAGGAAAATGTTCCAATATTACTGCCTGTACTACCACAAAGTATGTGAATATCTATTATTAGCAGTTAATTTGAAGGTGAAATTTGAACCAACCTGTTGCATTTAAAAAACAGGACCTATCAAAGTTGTGATACATGTATATGAAAGTGTATTATGGAACGAACGTGAGATTTCTGAGAGTTGTAATACTTCTTATGCTGGAAAACAATTTACTCTCTACACAATCAACAGCCAAATCTCGAATATAACAAGTAGTAGAAATTCAATATTAACTTTGCCAACAAAAAGCATCACTCAGGACGTGGGCAGCTATAGACCTCTATTGCATTGGCAAATGTTGATGTTCCCATGTGGACAAGCCACAAACCTAATGGAAATGTGTTTGTGGTCCAAAATAGGTTAAAATAAACAAAAAAGAACTTTTTTAATTAGATCTGTAAAACGTGCTGGTGGTAGAATCATGGAATAACAAATTCTAAATCATCAGTCCTGAGCTTAATCCAATAGAAATGTTTTGGAAGGACCATGTAGTTCATGTGAGTAAACTCATCAACATCCCATAGCACAAGGGGATCATACCAGATACTGAAAGGCAGGGTCCACATACATAAGTAGTTTACAGGTATGTAATATTGTATCACTTTTCGTAGTGAGTAAAAGATAGGTACAATATTTTGTCATGTTTGTAACTGGGTTCTCTTTATCTCATTTCAGGCCTTGTGTAGAAATCTGATGTTTTTAGGTTTTAGGTCATATTTAGGCAGAAAAATAGGAAAAACTCTACAGGGTTTACAAGCACCATCATACACATGTATACTATTGTGTTCCATGTTTGTGTTCTTTTTTGCTATTTATCATTGGGTATTTACATTGTAATAATAATTCCTATCTCAGAATAAGGTGCAAAATAGAATCACATTTTTCCAGTTGGTTTTCTAAATGTTTTTTTATGTGTAGTACATCTGTTTACAACATGGTTATTGTTTGTATGAGGCAAAATCAATACATACAGCTGAGAAACAACATCAGTGTTTTATACAACAACTTCTGACTATAGATATTTTAAAAGATATTTGTTTTAATAGTATGTTCATTTGATTTTCGATGTACAGTATAAAAACTGTTTGTGACCTTTACATTAAAAGTGGTATTTCAGCTTTAACCTTTTACTCAGATACTGTATTGATTAGTAGTGATATATGGTGGTCCCTCATGCATCAGCTGCACAAACATCCATTATCCTGCAGTCTACACAGCAGTTTCCTTCAAACGCAAATGTTAGTTTTTTGTCTGTAATTGCAAAACGATTAATAAAAAATAAGAAGAGAAAAATAAGAAAACCGCTAGTTTGGCATGTCAACAAAAAACGCTTGTGAGCTGTTTTCATTTATCCTAGTCCTGTTATACGATATGTCCATGTACAGTTTGTCTAAATCTGATGAGAAAAAGAGGGAAAAAAAACAGAAGCCGTGACTACTTTACACAGGTGGATCGGGTCCATTATAAATGTATTCCTGGCCAAATAAAGTAGGGAGTGCAGAATTACAGTCACGCAATAAGGGTCAAGGCAAACGTAGGTGTGCATTTGTTGAGCAAACAGCAACTGCTAGAGCAGGAAAGCCATAGATTAAGTTCAGATGACAAATGCTCAAATGCTGTAATAAAACACCCGCACGACTGAGCGACCTGATGTTCTGCATGATGTACTTTAATAGTGGACCTGCTGTTTGTATTCATATAAGCAGGTGAAGAGATGCAGTGAAATGAGGATGTAACATGAGTGAATAAAACAGCATGAACTTTCCATGGTGTTTTCTGACAGTCAGTATTGCCAGTGGATGTGGAACTCTCATTACATGTGCTTAACCATGTGCTTTCTATTTTCGGTATTAAATAACAATAAAAAAAAAATCTTTGTCTGACTTTTTATGCTTAACAGCTTGTGCTTCCTATGTAAAATTTTACTCGATTCAAATGGGTTATAGTTTGGAGAATCAAAAAAAAAAAGAACTTTCACTGCATATCATATGGTACAGCTACAAATACAGACAGATTCTGGGTCAATTGCTGTGTAACGGCAAAGCCATTACTTTCAGTTATCTTTCTTTTGATGACATTTTCCTGTCACACTTTGTCGATTACATAACCTGTCCCAAAGACATTTGTAATTTCATTTCCAATATTTGTAGTGTATTCAGTCTTTTGAAAATCAATAATGTAATCATAGGTGAAAACTGGAACAGCGTTTGATTTATTATGCTGTGGCTTGGCAAGAATACCTCAGTGCTTATAAAAAAAACTTTGAGCATCATAATGGCTTCTGAAACTCAATGCAAATGCAATTGACTTGGAGTGGATATCTCAAGATATATCTTGTTACATTATGAAACTTCTCAGGGGGTTTAAAACCTTAGCAAAGTGCTGGTTATCTGCTAGACTGGCATGCGCGTTGTCATCAATGCCCCCTACATGTGAGTAAGTGTGAATGAATGAATAAATTAATGTGTGTGACGTGGAAGAAAAAAAAAACTGAATTTGCAGTATCCTGCCATAAAAACTTTATAGATGATAAGCTCAGAGCAATTATCCATAATCACCCTGTGTCAACTTTGACTTGGCAGTCAAAATGTGTTTACTATAGCTATATATATATATACTATATAATTTGCTTATTTGTCCATATTAAGGGGTCTCTGTGGAGCTTACTGTATTTGTTGCTCTGTGGGAAAGATGTAACTCTTGGAGTATTACTTGGAGAGGTTACCCTTCACAGTCCCTGCCACTTTTGTCTCTTGGTCTATTCTGAGCAATGCTATACTGTATACTGCAACTATGGGCTGCATAATCTTGGGTATTGCACCACATCTGATATGATACATCTCTGCTTTGACTACTTTAGTACAGATTACCTGTGTACATGTTGCCATGTTTAGTGTCTACGAGCTATTCTTATTTTCTACATTTTCTAGTCACCAACCCTAACTGATTTTTAGTCTCTGGATGACAGATTTCAGGTGAAATGTGTAGTGGGGATATACAGTGCATCCGGAAAGTATTCACAGCGCTTTACTTTTTCCACATTTTGTTACGTTACAGCCTTATTCCAAA
>JAVSBV010025706.1:0-11882 GCA_033117975.1 Parotocinclus spilosoma | reverse complement strand
CTTAGATAAATCACAGTCAGGAAATCATCTACAGTCACAGTAAACTTTTGTTTACCAACTTTGTAGCAAAAGATGTCAATCATTGTTATCTGATGACATGGAGTATGAAGGTAAACATTACTAGCCAGCCAGTTGTTGTTTTTTTTTTTTACGGAAATTACATTTTAGAGTCATGTTCATCTCAGGCTCACATAAACATCACCTCACTAAAGATTTTACAGCCATGAGCATGGACCTACAAAGTGCACGGCCCCATCCTGTCATACACCACTAATGAGCTCCAGGAGATGATGGGTTCAAATCCTAAACATGCCATGTGAGTCACAGAGGGCATAGCTCGCCCTGCTACTTTGTTGTTCAAGTGTGTGTCTATAAACCAATTCCTGAATCTTGTGAAAGCATTATTTTGAGAGTCACTCCGGTGTTCAGTACAATCTATTCTAATGCCACTGTTTATCTGATGAGTTGATGTTCCTTATTTACTTCATATGATGGACCTGGGAGAGTGTCTAATGTAACTGGGCTTACCATACAGCAACAATTTACTCTCGTGTACCATATATAAATATAGGGGTAACCCTATGTGCAAAGATTGTTTTGAATGGCCTCTTTTTCTAATTGCAAATTGATCGACGTGCTTTGTGTTTAACGGCGCGTGCAAATCAGTCGTCGTGGACACACATGACTGGACAACTCGGACTCCTTCAGACTCTGAGGCATCTCATAATGTGGGAGCATTTTTTGAAACATAGGCTTTCAGTGTGGACCTTAAATACGACTGAGATGGTTTAAAACTCTCCGCTTTCATACCTTAGAATTCTAATTTCCCATCTAATATCTGTCTAATTCTGTCTAATTCCAGCACTTCCTTTTCACTTCCAGCCTGGTTTCTTTACCGCTTCTCTATTTGGCAGAGCCATAAACTGTCTCTACATAAAATAAGAACTGACTTTACATATTTGGCTAGGCAAGCTCTTTTTTTACAAGACCTTTATTCGTTTATCTAGTCTGGTATTTATATTAAGATATATTTCAGATATGTACAGCGTGACTGTTGTGGGGAGGGGCTGACACTATTCTACAGGTCATCTTGTAATATTATTAAGTGCCCAGCTTGGTTAAGGTCAGCTGATTGTGGAGGCAAGTCCATGACAGACAGCATATTTGATCTTGTTTGGTCTTCCAGTGATGATTGCAAAGCTGCGAGGTGTATTTTAAGTTATTCTCCTGTTGCATTATAAATCTTTCCTCATAAAGATCCAAATGTGAATTTTACTAGTGCTATCACACTTTTAGTCTCTGCTGAATGTCTCTGTAATATAGTGGTGCAGGATTCTTGCTAATTTGTCCTTCTGCCCGTGTGCTATTTTTACAGATTACAAATCTGAAGTTTGTTGTTTTAATGCATTAGGGCCATGAGAGCATCTTGTTAGTAGCATATGTCCTTATAACTGCTTCAAACAAATGTCCGTGAAAGAAATAAAACAGCTTTTAAACAATAGTGTTCAAACTTAAGGAGGCAGGACAATGATTTGGGGGAGGCATCACACCTCTTTTAACAGCCACTGACTGTGAATGTTGTTGTTGTTGTTTCTAGCCTGTGGGAGTGTGCTGGGTTAGAGGTTATGCTACTTGGCTAAGGACCAGAGAGGTTCAAATCCCAAACCTGTTAAGCCAGCACTGTTGGGTTCTTAAGCAAGACCCCAATGAACCCTAATTGAATAGAAAGTAAGATTGCATCACATTGGTTGGTTCCCTTTTATTGGGACTGTGGCAGCTTGGTGGATAAGTTACTGGACTGTGGCGCACTTAAATCCCACCTCTACCAAGCCACTACTCTTGGGTCCATGATCATGGCCCTGAACCCACAGTTGCTGATGGTTCTCGTTTTCTGCTTTGACATTTGCCTGTTAGGGTCAAAATTGGTCATAAACCACATGAACTCCTGGATCCATCCTGCCTTCTGTGTATCTCCTGATGTCTACTTTCATCTCAAATCATCTCAATCTGGATTCTTGAACATGACAAAGTGTTTACTGGTCTTCTCAATCCAATATAACATATTTGACGTTGTAGAACAGAAGATTGGCATTACGGATGTAGAGGAAGGGAGGCAGGGCAGCACGGTGGCTGAGTGGTTAGCACCTCTGCCTCACAGCGCGAAGGTTGCCGGTTCAATCCCAGTGTAGAGTGAATTGGGACCTTTCTGTGTGGAGTCTGCATGTCCTCCCCGTGCCTGCGTGGGTTTACTCCAGGTACTCCGTTTTTCTCCCACAGTCCAAAGACATGCACATTAGGTTAATTGGTTGTTCCTGCCCTTGCGCCCAGAGTTGCCGGGTGGGCACCGGCTGGCCCGCGACCCTAAGTGGAATAAGCGGAAAAGATAATGAATGAATGTAAAAGGAAGTCTTAGTGTGGGTCCTAGCAGGCAAAACGTGGCAGTAGCAAAAAATAAACCTAATCAAGTGGCCAGTGGTTGTATTTTGCCTGGTAGTGCCATGGAGGAAATATGAGACTCAGGATCCATCTCGTGCCTGGAGGTCCTCGGAGCTCTAAGTCAAATGAATGAAGGCACGGCCATCTCATCAAATCAGGCTGAGCAGCGGAACATCAAACTCTCAGTGGCAGCAGGGTTTGAGTTATTGCTGTCTACCTGGCAAGAGGATCTACAGCCTAAGCCTTAGCAAATCAAGTAGCTGCTTCTGCTCAGTCACAGCAGACGATTACGGCGATTGCTGTAGGAGAACGCTGGCACGAGTGATTTCTCTTTTGCGCAGAGGCTGTCTTGCTTTGTTTTGCACTGTATTGCATCGGTCCACTTGGTTGGGTTCTATTTATGGATCTTGCTTTGGGATCATCAGGCAGTATTGTTGAGCACAAGATGTAGTAAAGGGAGGGGGCAGGGGTTTATGTGGGGTGTCATGCTCTTTTGCATAAATACATAAATCTGTAATGGTCACGTGTGGAACAACTACAGCGCTGCATAGAATTTCCTTGTTTGAAAAGAACATCAGGCCCAGATGTAGTGTTAGGCTGCAAGTCACCGTAACACTGTACTGTAGTGTGTGCCTGGTATACTCAAAAAGAACTCGTGTTAATCTGGAGTGTTTACAGGTATGAAACGAAGTTAACAATAAATTAAAACAGAGATCTGTTCATCGACATCAATTCAAATTCAATTCAAATTTATTTATATAGCGCTTTTTACAGTGGTGTATTGTCTCAAAGCAGCTTTACAATATTATATTATAATATTATATAATATTATATTGTGGGGACTGTGATAGCCTAGCGGTCAGGGTACTGGTACTGGACTCTGGACACCTCTGCAAAGCTGCCAGAGTTTGGTACTTGAGCAAGACTCTTAACCCACAATTGATTGGATTGTAAGATCGTATAAGTTGTAAGTCTCTCTGGATAAGGGCGTCTGCTAAATTTCGTAAAAATATGAATGTAAATGTAAATATTATCTTAAAAGGCCAATCCCATATTAAGTAAGCCTATGGCGACAGTGGCAAGAAAAATCTCCCTGAAAGTAGTAGGAAGAAACCTTGGGAGGATCAAGACTCAGCCAAGACTCAACCCATCCTCCATGGGTGGCTTAGATGTTAATTAAATAAATACTTAAAAGTATATTAAATTATAGCAAAATTAATTAGTATTAAATCAGTAATAAAATTTAAATTAGTAAATAAATAAATAAACTAAATTATAAAACAAAATACTTTGTAGATTATAAATTGAGTCCTCTGTGTTATGTCAGTAATAAGCCCTCTAGATCAACACAATGTTTTTAGTACATCTTTTAATCAGCTTTGTACATTAAAATGTGGTCCATCCATCCTGCAAAATTGTTGGTGAACAGCCATTTTCAAATATCGTCACAGATTGAGAGCTGGGCTTTGACTTGGCCGCTCTGGTACATTTAAGGTTCTTGCTTTTGTATCACACCTGTGCAGTTTTCTGACTACTATTTCTGCTTGATGGAAGGTGAACCATAACTCTATTCTCAGGGTTATTGTAGATTCTAGATTCCAACAGGCTTTGTCATTGCCCACTATTTGACTCTGTTTACCTTGCATGAAATTCTGACCAGTTTCCGAGTGCCTTCAGATAAAAAACATTCACACAGCATGATCTTGACACATTTCAATCTTTGTGAGCGTTAGCATATCTTAGAGTTTTCACTTTGTTCTCTTTTTACGAAAAAAATGTTGCTTGAATACTACCTTTGCAAAAACACCATTTACGATCAAGCTTCTTTGGACTGTAGAAGGGTCGTCTTGCCATCCCAGTGAAGCTTTCAGTTGCTGCTATTCCATGACTATAGTGGATGGTACTTGATGTTGTAGCTTATAGAAGCTACAAATTGAATTCAGTTTATTTTTTAATACACAACAGACGCACCATTGGTCTGAGACTATTTCCTGTATACTGGGACTTTAGCCACTGTTGGTAGACCCATAAGACTGAAAACTTTGATACACCGGCAAATAGAGCTTCCTTCTGAAAACCGGAGTACCCGGAGTAAACTCACGCAGACACCAAGAGAACATGCAGACTCCACACAAAAATGACCCAGGCCGCCCCACCCTGGGATTGAACCTTCTTGCTGTGAGGCAGCGGCTCTACCCACCGAGTTCCCGTGCCGCCCAGTTTTGTTTCCCATTTATTTCCCAAGTATTTTTTTTCTTAATAATTTTGTCCTTAATTTATTTTCCTTTGTCTGCAAACTAAACCCCATACTGTATTAAAACACAAAAGAATGCAATCGAAATGAGCAAATCATCACATAAGTAGGTTAACCTACACCAAACTGTGATACCGCTGTTGTATTTTTATTCTAATACTTTACTCTAATCCTTAGAATTTCTGTACATTAGTGTTTGCATCAACTTTTCCGAAATTATCTTGCAATCTGTGAAACCTCTGAAAGAAAAGCTAAGCCGCTTAGTGCAGCAGATCGGTAAAACGTACGCAGGTTTATTTCCAATGCTAGTACGAAAATGACATATTCAGCGCAAACCTATTTACATCATTTACTTTGTTCTTTGTGTCTATTCTTGTTATCTGTGCGGCAAATCCATTCAAACACAAACAAGCCACGATTTAATGTGTTTGTTTAGGTGTTAAAACAAAACAAAGCATAATGTTACAAGAGCCTTTAATATTAATATATGTTGATCTGCGCTGCCGCAGCCTTGTTATTTGCAATTCATTAATACATATTTGAAGTGTGGAATCTCTAATGAGATTGGAGCACGTACAGGAAACGTGTACAAGCTCTCAAATGCATCTGAAAGCCACCCTGAGAGCTTGAGAGCTGCCTTGAATATCTATTGTTGAACTTTTTGTAGTTTGTCAGGCAATACAAAATTGATTAAAGAAATAAATATGTAAGTGCATATGCAGTTACTTTTAGTACTAATAATAATCATAATTATCAAAATAAAATAAGAATATAAAATAATCAAATACTGTCGGAATAGTAGTTGAAACAATGAAAACTGTAATACTAATATTAAAATTATAAATAATAATAGTAGAGGTTGTAATAATAAGAATAACAATACTATTATTTTTAAAAGTAATAAAATTACTGATGAAATTTGAGATCTGTTGTTATTGACAGTGTCCCAGTTTGACTGCATCTTATTTTTTGGCTAGACCCGAGGCAGAAGTATTACACAAAACTATTTACTACAGGCACTACATTTCCCATAATGCCTCATACTCTGCTTACTGCTTGATCGGCAAAACTTTCAATAGGAGCCAGGTCCATGTGTTATAAAAGGAATTCAGCCATGTTCCTGACAAGCATTGCTTATGGCTTTGTGATTGGTTAATGCAATTAATTTGTGGTACGTTTTTGGTATCTTCGAGTTATAAATCCATCCATTATCTACCGCTTAATCTGCACGGGGTCGCGGTCAGCACCGGCAAATCAAGGGCAGGGTGCAAGGGCAGGTGCAACCTTAGACACAGTCACACCTCAAGGACCACTTTTAAAGGCGCCAATTAACCTAACATGCATATCTTTGGACTGCGGGAGAAAACCGGAGTACCCAGAGCAAACCCAGACATGGGGAGGACATTCAGACGCCACACAGACAGGACCCAAGACGCCCGTCTTAGATTTATTTTTTTCCTAATTTTTCGTTCATAGCAAAGTAATACCCACTTTAATGTTAAATCTCTTAATCTGTAATCGGCCTAACAGCCTCATTTTTGTGTCCAATTGATTGGCAAGCAGAGGGACACAGCTGTACCCCACTAAATTCTGTGTTGTGACCTGAGGTCAGCTTTTGGTGAGAAAACAACATAATGCCTGTTTGAAAGTAGATCCTCAGCAGTAGGTAATGTCTACTTTCTCTGTTTCTCTCTGGAGGGGGTGGGGGGTTATTCTAAAAGTGGCAGGCCGTTCACCTTTCCGAATGAGGCACTTCACAAAGCCCAGAAGAGCTATTCAAGCAGCATGAAACTAATATCGTTTGTGGTTTGTGGTTCAGACATTAAGACAGACCCAACGACAAAAAAGAGAGACAAGATAAAAGAGAGAGGTTGATATACACCAATCAGGAGTAATATTAAAAACAAATATAGTGGTACCTCAGTTCTCGTCGTTAATTTGTTCCAGAAGGGTTATACAGAAAACGACGAGCACCAAGCAAATGTTTCCCATAAGGAATAATGTCAATGAAATTAATCTGTTCGAGACCCACAGACAATCCACACTGTATAAGGCGTGTGTATTAATCGCGTTATAATTGTACCGGAGCTCCCTGGTGTACGATGACCTTCAACAAATCCATTATAAGGTCAACGTACCATGAAACGATACGTTTATAGTCTATATGGTATCATAGAGCCTTTTACACATTAATTGTGTAATTTGGAGAATCTTGGGGGAATTTGGAGGCCAAGTAAACATCCTGTAAGGAACACAGCTGAGCTGAAGGGGTATGCTTGGTCTGCAAATGTTTGTCTGCAAAGGTGCTACATGTCGAAATAACATCCACATGAGTATTGGAACCCAAGGTTTCCCAGTAGAACATGGCCTGGAGCTTTATTTTAATGTTATGGTTAATTGGTGTAGAGGCACGGATACTGACAGTGCCATAGACAGAGCTGAGAAGGCTACGTGAGAGGGGAATACAGATGATCGTCAGAACAGCGAGAGTCTGCGAGTTCTTTAAGTGCCCTGGAAAGACTGATTGCACAATTTGATATGAAAATTGCCATGAAGGTGGCATTCCAGCTGTTTTGAAACATGATGAATAGTACTAATTGGAGAGGGGGGCTGATGAGGCAAGACTGGTAGCCCTGAATGCCTGCTCTCATACAATTAGCAATCCCTAGATGAACGCTCGTGTACACGCTGAAGCTAGGCCATGTATGTGAATGTCTGTCATCCTGTTTCTGATAAATGAATGTGTCTGTCACCCTCTTATTCCTGCTACTCCTTTGATTGATGGTTGACTTCGGGACAAGCTTCCAGTGACATTTACATTTCCAAGCATATGTTCAAAAGCTGATCAGTTTTCGGGGGAATTGCATTATGAAATAATTAGATTTGAGGTTCTGAACAACAACAGTGACTCTACATATGTACACTATATTGCCAAAAGTATTTGCGCATTTACCTTGACTCACATATGAGTTTAAGTGAAATATCATTTCTAATCCATAGTGTTCAATATGACGTTGATCCACCCTTTCCTGCTAGAACAGTTTCAACTCTTCTAGGGAGTTTGTCCACAATGCCTGGCTTTCGGTCTTTGCTTTAATTCATCCCAAAGATCTTCCATCGGGTTGAGGTCAGGAATTTGTGCAGGCCAGTCAAGTTCATTCACACCAGACTCTTGTCATCCATGTCTTTATGGACCTTGCTTTGTGGTGCACAGTCCTGTTGGAGGAGGAAGGGGCCAGCTCCAAACTGTTCCCACAAAGTTGGGAGCATGGAATTGTCCAAAATGTTTATATATATATATATAATGTTTATATACATATACATACACACACAAAGAAGATTTAGATTTAGATATTTTTCCAATTTGTGTCGTATTACATCACAACATTCTGGGACTAAGGAGTAAATGCAGAATACAAATAAAGTATTAAATTAAATTAAGTTCTAAATACAAATAAATTATGTTCTTTTCATTTCATTTACTTAATTTTTTTAGAATCAACAGTATGATCCGGAGTCAGTACTAACTCTTTCTAATTTGGCTTGTTTTGTCATCATGAAGGCAAAATATGTTGCTTTAAAATCTAATTTTACTATTCTTTATTAATGCTATTCTCACAAATGTGTAAGTCAGCCGTTTCAAAAAGTAACAGCCATTTGGATGGTCGTTTTTGTCAGATATGTCACTCCAAAGTTTCACTCCAGTTAGGTTTAGACCTAGTGACTCTAAAGTCCTGCTTTTCATACTAATACAATTCTTCAGTACTGCAGTCCCAACAGATTAGTAATGTTTCATCATGGTGCTGAATTGATTGCAGTGTCCTTTCCCGCCAAGAGGACAAGTCTACAGCCAGAGCCACTGGGACACCTCACTTATTCAGATACTTTCTTTCATTCGTCAAGTCTGTGTGTCTAGGTAGTTTCATTCTGCAGCTGTGACATAATGCTTAAACACTCCAGCCGCATTTATTCAGCCTCATAATTCCAGGTGCAGACTTCTCCCTGGGTCTTGAGAAAGGAAAACGCAAGGAGAGTCCATGGGAGACAGGCAGCCATATTTTTTGATTCATAATAGGCCTGTATTGGCCAGCAGGGTAATAGTGTACTCGGGTGGACAGTACGACTATGCAGGAGCACTGTGATCCACTGCAGCGATAAAGCCTGTGGCTGGCTCTTCATGATTACAGAGTGGAGGAACCTTCGATGGTAAGACTCCATCTGTCATATTGGAACCTGATAACTGCCAGGGCTGGATTTACCTTCTAACACATTGCTCAGTCCTATTACCTAACCCTGATATAGCCAGCCAGTTCTCACAGATAAGTCTACAGTGCCATGTTCATAACAAAGGTTTCAGCATAAACATGGGCGTTAGCCACCAGCAAAGCTCTATAAGAAACAGACTTTACTTCATGTACATCTCTGAGCAGCAGTTAGTCGCGACCGTATGTTTTTTTTTGTTATGATGTGCGTAATAACAGCCTGGCTTTTTCCACATAAAAATGGTATTGCTATACTGACACGTTGGCAACTAACAGCAAGCTTTATGCACACACATATAACATGCAGTAAAATAAATAACTAGATTTCATGAGTTCATTTTTAGTTTATCCCCCTTATCTTTGTGCACTTTGCACAAATTCAATCTTCTATATACTGCAACAATTCTTCAATACATACACTGTTAAGTCCACCTCTGGAAATGTGGTTGCAGAAAAATTAATAATCACACAGAATATTATGCTGATTTATAAAAGAGACAACTTGTCTGAATGGAACAGGCTCACTGCACAGACTATCAACACGGAAATGAATGACACATTGGCCGAAAGCAGGTTCATCCTGTAACCAATATAAGTTATAAAGCCGTTATGAAATTCAGGGTGTCTCTGATTTGTATTTGTTTGTTTGTTTGTTTAATACTTGTATAAAAGCAGTAGAACAGATAACTAAAGTAACATAATACAAAAAAAGCTGAATGAAAGCAACATAGCTGTAATGGTCTATGAAACTCGCCTTCGACTAAATCGCAGCTGTGATGTTATTTATGGTGAGACACTCTCCCTTCATTTCATTCATTCACTTTCTTATCTGGTTGAGAGACTGTGTTTTATTACTTGATTATCTGGCATTCATTTGGATGTCCAATTTCAAACATGATCTTCTTTGACACTACTGATAACCACCTGGAAAAACTTACTGACCACATAGCAACCCAAAATATAGATAAGCCTCCAACCTTTTCCATCCCTTTGATGTGGACCAGCTGGTAACCTTAAGCTTTCTTCAGTTTGTCCCTCTTAAAGTACCATAAGAGGCCTGGCAACAAAATGGTTCAAGGTAGAACCCATTTGGAAATGTTACAAGGACCCTTTAAAAACAAATCCTAGATCTGTGAGAGGGTGCTTCAAGTAGAATTGGTTCAACCTTGAACCACTGATCATCCACAGAATCATTGAGGTTGACAGCTGAAAGTGTAGCTGCATGTTCAGAACCAGCTAGTCCCCTGTTTAACCAACTGGTGCTGGACAACCAATACTACAGACTCCAGTCTTATCCTCTTAACCAGTTTGCCTGGGATCTAACCGTGTGCTCTAAAGCTGCTTAAAAGCAGGCTATCCTTGTTGCCTTGTCCTCCCTTACGCAGCCTGCACTCTGCTTGTCATGCCCTGCTGTAGAGCATTAAAGTAGGCGGACACCATGTCATTTGTAGCCATTTACAACCATTCAGAGCTGTCACAGCAAGACTCGGTCTACCAGGCTAATATTCTGCGTTTCTTCTCTTTTTTAGTCTGTCTTACTGCCACCCTCACCCTATATTTCCTCCCTGCTCCACTCACACCATTCCCAATATCATCCAGTTTTGTTTTATCACTTTCAAGCAAACTTGTTTGTCCCCTGATTGCTCTTGACATTTTAATAACGAACATTTACCTTTTTACCTGAAAGCTTTTTCCCATCTACCTAGATAAGAGACTGAAATTGAAGGAATGGGGATTAAAAGCAAGAATATGAAGAGTTTTTTAATGCGGCCCATTTTGCTCTAATTGCATGTTTGTATTGGTAAGACTGTCACCTCATTTGGCTCTTAACAATCATAGAAAAAAGCAGAACAGTGGCTCCAGGTGTTTTGAAATAATAACCCATTTGTTGTAACCGCTGTTTAACGACCGCATTACGTTCTGTAAAACAGGCTGTTGTCCAAAATGGACGGTAAATGGACATAACCATAGTTGCACAGTTCTACTGATCTACTATAATGCAAATATATGGGGTATTTTCACAAGAAAACTGTTCAAATGATACACAAATGTATCAGAGATACCACTGATAGTGTAGAACCCTAAACTGTTGACATACACACACACACAGCAAATTGGAATCTAGAAACTTAACCTGTATTTCAGTAATGCAGTAATACTTTACTATCATGACCCTGTTTAGGTGAAAACCATAACACTTTTGTTTGATGGAAGCCAAAATGCATTGGTATGATAATACCAAAAACAACATGAAAGATCAGCCAGAGACAGAGACTCAGCAAGTGAACATAAATCAGTTTTTATAGTTAAAGGTGACAAATAAATGAGTAAAAGGATAAACAATATTATTACATAGTATTGCTTATAATAGGACAGACACAAACACTTAGAAATGCCATTTACAGCTTGTTCCAAATAAATATCAGAAAGTCATTCATACAAAAAAATGACTCAGCTGACTCAGCATTGATGTGCAGCAGCACTGATTGGCTGTTGAGGTGACCGTGTCGATTAACTGTTTACAGCTGCACAGAGATTTTCATTTCTAATTATTAATTCATTCTTTCATTCTTAATATTTTATATTTTAATCCATACAGGGTCACGAGCCAGCCTGTGCCCATCGGCAACTCTGGGTGCAAGGGGGCAGGCACAACCCTAGATGGGGCGCCAATCCATCATAGGGCATGCACACACAGACACACACACATAGACACATATATATATATACACGTATATATATATATATATATACAATAAGGGCCACTTTAGAGACACCAGCTAACCTAACACACATGCCTTTGAACTGTGGGAGGAAACCAGAGTACCCAGAGTAAACCCACACAGACACGGGGACTCCACACAGAAAGGACCCAGGCTGCTCCACCCTGGGATTGAACCCGGGACCTTCTTGCTGTGAGGCAGCGGTGC
>JAVSBV010025685.1:0-11883 GCA_033117975.1 Parotocinclus spilosoma | reverse complement strand
AAGATTAATTTAATACAATTTGGAATAAGGCTGTAACGTAACAAAATGTGAAAAAAGTAAAGCGCTGTGAATACTTTACGGATGCACTGTAAATGTGAGTATTTGCAAAAACAATAAAGTTTATTTATTTGAACATTAAATATCTTGTCTTTGTACTGTATTCAACTGAATATGGGATAAAAAGGATTTGCAAATCATTGTGTTCTGTTTTTATTTATGTTTTACACAACATCCCAACTTAATTGAAAATTAAGTAAAATAATGTGTTTGATTATGCATTTTCCATATTGTCATAACCTTTTTTGAGGTTCTATGTACTGTATATGAGTGTTGTAAAACATGCACATGGTGTCTTAGGAATAATTTGGACATGACAGAAAATTCTGAGGTGCCTCAGGGGCCTCAGTACATTTATCAAGCATCTCAGGTTAGGATGTCTGTTATAACTGGATATAATTCTGATTGTGTTGTAAAACAGAGAAATAAAAGTAAGTAAGCAGGATATACAGAAATCCAATAGATGGGTCTGGTTAAAACACAAAGTCTAAAAGTTTCAGCAATGGCTCAAATACCTTGGACAGTCCAAATGAAAATGATCTATGTAATCGATATATTCAGATATAAGTGATGGTTTCTGACCTCAGAAAGTCCTTCTTTATTCTGCTCTGTCTATGGAAGATAATACAGTTGCATTGTATTTCCATTCCTTACACCCTCCATGGATTTATGTAATCCCCTTTACTACTCATTAGAAATTAAACTCAGACCATTCATGTACGCTTATGGTTTTTCAGGAATTGTCGAATAAACTGATGAAGCCCATTTTATAATCACATTGTAATATATGTCTCTATTTCTTACATATCTCAAATACCGTGCTACTGAAACTCTAAGTACTGTGTGTGTGTGTAAGAGAGAGTAAGTGTGTGTGTGTATGTGTGTGTGTATGTGTGTGTGTGTGTGTGTGTGTGCGTGAGTGTGTCAGGGAAATGGACACCAGTGAACAGCCTGGTAGCTACATCATCCCACATAGCTTCCTTCTGACCTTTTTCCCTTTCCAACGCAGGCTATTTAATTACAAATTTCTGTGCTACTCTGATATATAACCTCCTTTCTGTTCACTTGGCTAGGTCAGGTGTCTTCACACGTCTTCCTGTTGTATGGTTATATTCCCTTTCTCCTATACCTAACTCCTGTTTCCTGGCTTCTGTTCCTCCTGTCATCATTTGTTTGCTTTTGTTCCTGCATTTGTATTGTTGCCTGTCTGGTGTGTTTTATGTTAGCATATCTGTTTATATTAATCTTCCATTTGTGTTAGGCTTGGTAATGTCGGCACTTTTCCCTTTTGTATTAGTATTAGTATTGCGCGTTAGCATCCCTATCTTGTGTAAGCCCCATCATTGTACAAGCCTAACCACCTAACAACTGTGTTTTTTTCTGCCCTTTTTTAGCCACCTAGCCTTTCTCTTTACCTTGTGCAACTCACCTTAGCTGTGTAGATGTGTGTATCAGTCTACATCTTCCTACACTGTAGTAAATGGAACACATTTTTACCAAATTTAAAGAACAGAAGCTATCAATTAGCAAAAAGCCCTAAACTTTTTCTGTAAGCCATTTTTAATTTGTGTTTACTTTATTTGTCAGGCATGTGTTATTGGCTATTTTATGTTTAAGACTTAAGAGGAATGACAATATAAATGCTTTGTTGCATATGTATGCATTTTTTATTAACTGCAAATGACACCTAGAACACCAAAGGTGTTCTCCTGCTTACCCACTGTCAAGCAATAAAAAGGAATGATCAGATCTACCATACTAATTAATATGTTCACATTAGCCATTGTATGAGGATTTCATCTTATTAAATGGATTGAACAAACATGAAACAAAGCATATTGATAATTAATATTGATTTCTTGAGTCTGAAGATATGGAAAATAATATGTAAGTGTATATTGATGTACAAACGCAATGAAAATACTTGTTTAGAACTATGTGGAGAAAAAATCAACACATCACAACATACAGATCAAGGTGTGCTCACCATCAGGGACTTTTCTTCACAGTCACTTGACCTTCCAGCAATTAATACTAATAAAATTGTAACTGTAATTTCTGTAATTCATTGTTCAATTTTGATTCTTACTGTTTATTGTTGTTTTATTATTTCATATTAAAAAATGTCCCCAGTGTAAGCATTAGCTCAAACAATATTTTTTACCCAATAAAATTTCTTTTTTTTTGTTGTTGTTGAATGAAAGAGTTTTAAAAAGAACCCTAGCCGCTTCCATAGGTATGCCTTGCTGGTACCGTGTCACAACTTCTTTATTCTTTGTAACAATTCTTTGTGACATAATAGCATAATAGCATTCAAATCTCTCATTCCACCACATTCCAAAGACGCTCTAATGAATTGAGATTTGGCAACTGTAGAGGCCACATGCTTTACTCACACTCTAGCACTTACAAGTTTATTTCCCAAATCTGACAGGGGGACAAGGTGATGTTTAAGTTGCATTTGTATAGTCTGTGGTGTATCCCCTTCCTTATGGCAGAAGGTGAAAGGTAAAATATATTTTATATTCATCCAGCCATATACATATAGACTGTGCAGGCAAAAAGGATCCTTCAAGGATCATAATATAAAATTTAACCTTACATTGTTAGTTTGTGCATTGTTAGAAGCTCCCAAGTCTTCAGCACTCATGACAAATATGGCCCTATAAGACAGAAGTATTCAGAACTTTTTATCTGTTTCATAATTTTGAACTCATACACACTAATTTAGTAAAAGTCAAGGTTTGATCTGATATAAGAAAAATAGATGCAAGATGCTATGTCTCAAAATGTCTGAAATGTCTGGTCAAAGGGACCCTCCTGACCATTTAATAAATATATTTCCTTACATGAAATGAACATGTGAAGCAAATCCATAAAAAGTCAGAGACAATAATAACTGCAAAATATCATGACAGCTGATTTTCCCACCCAGTACGTGTTGTCATGTCTTGTCTATTGCCAGAGGGGAAAGCGATGTCAGAGATGGAGCATAATTGGCATGGCACCTCACTAGGCTGAAAGAGTTGAGAGGCCTGCCAATAATCACACCTCCTTCAGTAGAGGAGTTGGATGCAACAGAGGGAATAAGCGACACATTATGACATGGCCAGTGAGAGAGAAAAAGAGAGAGATGCATAACGCATGAGAGAGGCGCTCCAGCTCGATAAGCCAGTTTGCATATTGCTTTGCATTTTCGTTGACATCTTGTCTCGAAATGCACTTGCTGGAAATATTACCATCTGCAAGTTCTTGGCTATATCTCTTATCAGATTCTAGGTTATATGGGCTGTTAGAAGCCTTCAGAAATCCAGCAACGTCTGCTTTTTCTGTCTCAGTTTTACAGTGTGATTTATTGTTTCACTTTCTAGAGGAGGCCCACTGTCTGTAATTTGCTCATGTTGGTATATAGTGGATAAAATGTACGTGTGTACATGTGTGTGTGTGTTTGTGTGTTACTGGGCAATCTCTCAGTTAGTCCTGATTAAGCAAGCTGGAAACCCAAGACTAACAGCTAACAGTCTCTCATCCATGAGGAGGTCACTGAGTGAAACTTGAGTGATAAAGAACAGAAAATCAGTCAGTACAAGACATGATTCATCTGCTGGCATAGTGGCAAATACAAATGCTTACATAAAATGACTGAAATAGAGAATGAGATTTAATATTTCATTTAACAGTCAGTGTATGAACACTAGGAGGAATCAGAGATTAAAAATAACTTGCGTGAATCTAGAGCAATTATGCCATCTGTCAAACACCAATTATTGGACAGAGAGAGAGGATTTGTAAATATCAACATTCTTATTTTTTTCTGGTTATCAAAGCAACAACTTTTTTTAAAATTAATTCCAATAATAGTTTAATTTTCATTTTCATTTATAGACTAATATTTACACTATTCTACATTGAACTTGCTGTCATATACACATGTAGTATTACTTGATTTCCTCTATATTTGGCTAGACAACCACTCTACAAATAACTACATTTTGTTGTCTAGTCCAAAGAAATTGCATAGCAAAAGTACAGCAATGTTTGTCAGGGATGAAACAAATACACAGGGTATTAGTACAATATATTGCCAACATTTAACAGACACCCTTTTCTAGTCTGACTGAGCATTAAACGGATAAGGGCCTTGCTCAAGAGCATAATTATGCCAATGATCACAGTGCCACTATGCTATGCTATGCTACCACTCTCAAATCTCATGTACTATTATTAAATTTAGGGAGGCAGGACAAAGAGCAAAAAATTGGTCAGAAAAAAAAACAATTACCCAAACAGAAGAGGTAACAAAGTTACTGTTGTTACAAGAACGGCAGTAAAATATCACATCAGATAGTGATTTGTTTTCCACAAGTGTCCACACTTGTCCTGCCTGGATTGAAGGGATTCAATGCCTAGTCAGAAGAACATAGGGCAAAGACATAGGTGTGCCCTGGATGGGTCCAGCAGGCCAAGCAGTGGTTGTGTTTGCATCTCTGGGTATGATCCCCTGGCCAACCTCTCCTCCATCAGGCAAATGGATATGATATGATGCATATGATGCCTGACCTGGAAATGGACCCAGAAAGCACTACCAGGGATTTAACTTTTTAAAATCTTTTTTTTTAATTAATCTGATGGGATGGTGTTACTCTACTTTGTGTTTTACTAAAAAAACATATTTACCATAACATTTTTACCATAATGTTAAATAAGCAATAGTTATGTTAGTGTGATTAATATCAAAGAATGTCAGCTAGTTTTTGTTGTGTATAACTATATGTTTAAAGTTCACATAATAATGTCCTGTACTGTGACATGGATAGTTCTAGGTGTAGATGAGTAACTGCATCATGTTGTACTGCAATATCCAGTGAAACAAGGGCATTGGGCATAACGCAAGAAAGTGAAAAGGAGGAGGGAAAAACAAATGCCCAGGAGACGATACACTACCCCAGGCCCAGGCATGGCTCCAAATCCAAGCCATCTACATTCTCCTTTCCTGTGCAATGTTCCATGACATCAAGGTGAGGCGAACGGCATAGGTTAGCACAAGCAGCTGCTTCCTCATCTGCGGATTCAGGCACTGAATGCCATCTGTCTGTATGTTGGCTAAACTAAATGGAAGCCATCTATCAGACTGCAGTCCGCAGCCTTTGGTTGGTCGCCTTCATTGCTTTTTACCTCTTAACAATAAGGGTCTGGTCTTCACAATGTGTCACACAGAATGGCCAAGCTCTCATTATTTGAGGTATTTGTGTAGAATTTCAATGATAATCCATAATGCGTGACCGGTATTTCGTTTTCTTTTTCTTTCTTTCTTTCTTTCTTTCTTTCTTTCTTTCTTTCTTTCTTTCTTTCTTTCTTTCTTTCTTGTTGCCTTGGTGACATAAAATTCAAGGTTACTGGTTCGGGCACATAATTGGATGTGCATTGAGTGCTGAAGAGGTGCTGTTAAAATTCCCCTTATGAAAGTGGAGCATCAATCATGCTGTCACAGATTGCAAAGTACTCATAATCAGATGAAATGTCTTAGAGAGAGACAGAAAGAGAGAGTAAGAGAGCTTGCAAGCTTCAACCATGGGAAATGTTAGCATGTTTTAACATTATCTACTTCTGATCCTCCTCCTACTTTTTCTGTTCTTCCTGGCTTAGTAAAGTTGCAACATTTCAAGCAACCTCACAAGATTTTTCATACACATTCTTGTTACTTGGTCTAACTTCTTTTTTGACTGCTGTCAAACTCTGGCTGCTTGTAGTACAGCACTGTCCATGCAGCAGAAAAAATTATAGAAATCAGTTCCTCAGAGAGCAGTAGTCCTGTGACAAGTGCAATCTCACACATATTTTAACATCAAACAAGATAAGAGATTTTATACCATTTTCCTCTGTAGTTCTATTGAAAAATAAATTATCCTTCTACTTTTAGAGTGGTATAATTTATATGTGCATAGTGATGGCAGCTGTTGTATTCTTTATGTACTTTTATGGGAAGATGTAACATGTTCTCATATGATCACATCATTTTACAGGCCAGTCATAACAGTATGTTTCTTATATCCCTTTACCAAAGTTACAATGAGCTTCATTCACTAACGTACATATCTTGTTATTTTTATGTAAATTGTTAATGTTGTACCTAGTTTGTAAGTTTCACTGTTATTCACATTTGAGTCAAGTTCCTAATTTACTCATCATAATGGAAGCCATGCATCAGGGTGGGTCAAATAAAAGTACACAAAAAATAGCTGAACTGTTTTTGTTGTGTTTTTTTTGTGTGAAAGGCACTCATTCACTCCACTGGAAAGGACTCAAAATGACACATTCAATTCATTTGCCCAGTTCAACCATTTGTCCAGTTATCTTTTTAGCAGATACACGTTTGCTTCATAGGCAGGCAGAGATGCACAGGCAACGGTCTGTTAGTGTCTGTTTGGTCTGTGTCTATGCCTTTAAATAAGATTTTGCATATAGGCTGTTCTGTTTCACTCAAAGGAGTTTGAGTTTAGTGAATGAAAAGCACAATATTGCAGAGACATATCTGATAATTTGCTTAAATGTTGAATTCTGCCAATGTTAAAATGGTGTTCCATTACACAATGGTGTGGTTTTACAACCACAATGCATGTAATCCAGTAATCTAATCCACTTGGTGGCGTTAATGCACCGACAAGGTATGCCTATTTTTAAACTATGTATATTATATTATTTTATTATATTATGTATATTATATTAGTCTATGAAAAACACCCTCAGCATTACTGTTGCAGTGATAAGAAACTTCATTTCTTCTCCTTTCCTTTATTCATGCTTTTAATCATTAATTACATATGATTATAATTGTCAAAAAACATTTGGGGGTTGTGAATGGATTATTTCTATTTACATGACTTCTTATGGGAAAATTTAATTCTGACATGAACAAATATGAGTTTGATTATCCTTATGGAACCAATTCAATGCAAATACTGAGGTTCCACTGTATGTGACTTATAAATATGTAGAAATTGTTATTGAAGGTAAGAAAGAGTGGTGCAAGAGAGTATGGAAATTACTAAATTTAGGAGTCCTTGGCTTGGCAGTAAATAAAAAACTATGCATGCCACAATTATTTTGTCTGGTCAAATTATTTTTGAGTGATAAGCATTGCATAATATTCGTCATGTTACATTGCAGTATACAGGCATGAATGAGAAGACTTGTTTCATACAGTTTGAATCTTCCAAGAAGCAGGTAATCTGACTTTCTCTTTTAAAGTATCTGAAGTAACTTACCCCCAGGCAAACCATAATACATTAGACCCATATTCACAAATCCAAAGATGGCTATTTAAGTGTGACTTTAATTTTTTTTATTAAATACATCAGAAAGCATTTGGTTCAACTACTTTACCAGCAGCAGTCCAACTATAAAATAATTATCACCTCTAAACTGAACAAAAACTAAACACTAACGAAAAAACTTTGTTGCACTTGTGCTGAAGTATTACGTGTGGACTAAAACCACACAGCATGGGGAATCATCACCTCTACTGGTTTCAAAATGAAACACTCCTACTAACCGATTTAAACTTCATTTCATAGAACCTGCTGTGCATATGAATCACTTTCACCTTATGAGAAACACACTGGAAAGCCGCCCGCTGATGCCATGAATTATAGAGATTAAACCCAATTCGAAATACATTGTTGCAACACGAGCCACAAATTAAGCTTAAAATATTTATCTGCTTTTTCTGTATGAGGAATGTATTGCAAAAAGCTCACAGTTTAGGGTACAAAGGGAGGCCAGGTATTATCAAGTTGGCATTTTTAAGCGAGACAAACAGCTTTTTGTAGTTCGATTTCTCTGTCTGGGATTCTTTGCAGGTGTGGATTTACAATATTTGAGAGCACTAAGGGCCATTTTAAGCAATCACCCAGCCGGTTCTTCCTTCCCATACCCAGGTAAGTGCAGGGGAGAGATAGCATGTTTGATCACAGGGCCCCCAGATCACCCATTTATACATTATATACTGTACCACATCCATGTTATCCCAGCATGTATATATACATGTGTCTTGGGATGTTACTTAATTATTGACTTTTTCTATCTTCAGGTCTTTATAAACGCTTAGTGGGGTTGAAGTCAGGCAACTGTAGTGAAAAAGACATGACAGGCAGATTTATTCAAATTGTTAGTCCACGACAGCAGTGTATTATGCTGGCTTTTTGTTTTTTTAATTTTGAAGAATATAAGTAAATATAAATATAAGCTGTGTTACATTTTCTTTGTTGTAGCACCTGTTTAAGATGTTTTGTTTTCCCCATATCAGGGATGTTGGTAACATTTTATCTGTGCCACCATACTGACATAAACACATAAGGGCAAATACAGAGTGGTTTTGAACTGATATAACATCATCATGTTAAAATTATCATTAGTTGTTGTGAAAGTTGTGTTAGCATATGATGCAATGAAAGCAGATCCAATGTAATAAAAACACAAAACACACAGCCCAAGAGCTGGGAGAGATCAGTCATAACATATTTACAAAAGCAATGTAAAAAAAACTTTCAAAAAGGAAAACTAAAATATGGTCATAAACAAAAGGATTGAAGAGTGCAAAAACAAGCAATTAGATAGATTTCATAGAAGCAATGCTTCCTGTTTCTTACTCTACGAACTCCCAGATACACCTGAAGTATCTGTTTACACAATCATGAACTGCTTTCTGAAGCTGCGTCATCTGAATACTATGCTTTATTACCCGTGTCTCACTTGCCATGTCTCTGTGTACCAGTTACATTGTTTGTTTCCCTTGTTATCAGAAGCATACTGTTACGAGATGTGGTGGTTTTTATTTTAGAACCCAAGTATGCAGGATAAGTATATCCCACGTCGTATAATAAGAATGGGGAAATAATATATAACCAAACAGAAATGGGGAAAACGGAGCAAAAGTCTCTGTAACGCATGAAAACTAAAGATATGGGGTCGGCGCCGATAACGACCCTATAGCAGCATTCGGCGGCTATGGTCCAGAGGTGACCCCTCTGGCCGCGGACCCTAGATGCGAGCTTCATGAGCCGCGAGTCCCGGGCACCATCAGCTGCCGGGGACAAAAGCGGCGGAGTCTTTTCAGGACTGTTGGCAAACGTGGCAAAAGCGCAGTGAGGATGCTGGTTTGGGACGACTATTAAATGGCGAGGCACAGAGGTAGTCCAAACGCCAGGGAGCGAAAAAGTGCATGCAATACTACAAAACCAAAACCGTGATACGTCTTATAGAGTGCGTCTTTACCCGGTGGCTACTCTAGTCAGGGCACACCTCGAGCCAGCCACGACTAGAGTCCGACTCAATAGAGCGCAAGAGCACCGGACAGTGTACTTGTAACACAGAACTGGGTTGCTGCTGTAAAGAGTGGAAAGGACGTCGCAGCGCCAGAGGGCGAGCGTGAGCACTAACGCACACGCAGAGCGAGGGGGCGAAGAAATCGCGGAAGTGGCTAAAGCGCAAAAAGACAAGCATATAAGCTCAGGGCGCTCTTATAGCACGAGTGTGAATAACCACTTAACCACTATCTCTTACCCTATCCCTGGCATGGGATCCCTATCCCTAACGCGGAACAGCGCCGGTGGTCTGACGCGCGATCCGAACGACGATGAAACCCTGTTGAAATAATGATGACCTGTCCCCAAACAGCGCCAAAAACCACGCCTTTATAGGAGGCGAAGCAGCTGTTCGAGATCTGGACATAATTAAGATAGTGAATATAAAGCCGTCCCACCGATGGCTCTGTAATGGCGACCAGCGAGAACGGTCGAACACACCAGGGGAAGGTAGGAACCTTATTTCCGAATTTTATTTGGATTTTTTTGTATTTTGTGTTGATTGCTTATTTTGTGTTTATTTGTGTGTTTTATGATTTAACATGGCTGGACATTTTGGAAGTGTTTTTTGCGTGTTCTTATTATGCGTTGTTGGAGGAATGCAGTAATCAGTATATACTACGTATTAAAGAAAGAAAAAGGCTAAGCACTGAAATAGACCCAATATGAACATAAAAAAAACACTACATTAATACATTTCAGATAAATCATTATCAAAGCTGGTCCAATACAAATTTTTGTCATTACTGTTACGAGATGTGGTGGTTTTTGTTGGACCCAGGTATGCGGGATAAACGAAATTCCACTACGTATAAGAATAATGAGGAAATAATATAGAAAAACTAAAAGGGGATTAAGAGCGAAGCGTAACACAAAAAATCTAAAAAAGAACCGGCAGCAACGTGCGAACTGATCGCAAGAGGGCGCCGAAGCGGCAACGGGGCAAGCGTGCAGAGAGCACGATTGGGGACGTCTCCCAAGTGGCGAGGCACAGAGGTAGTCCAAGGTGAGCTCAGACACGCATGTAGCATGGGAAAGCCATGCCGGGGCGTGTATAATTCAAACGCGCAGCCGGGTGGCCACTCTAGCCGGGGCGTGTCTCATTTTAAGAGGGCAGCCGGCTAGAGTGAGGCTCAAAAGAGCTCAAAAGGTGCCGAAGCGCCAGGGGGCAAGCGTGAGCCCGGGCGCACATGTGACGCCGGGGTGCATCCCATTGAGGATAGGCAGCCGGCTGGAGTGAGGCTTGTTGAGTGCCGACAACGGAGGAGCGTGAACTCAGGCGTGCGAGGAGCGCACGAGTACGGGACGGTAGATCCTCAAAGTGTCCCTAAAAATACTAAATACCGTGAGGGTTCCCCCTGTACGCGTCCATCGGCACTAAAAGCTCCAGGAATGTAACCACTATACCTAAAGGTGTGCATAAGGGTGCCAGCTGTTCGGAATCAGGTCGTGATTTAGACACTGGATATAAACCGCCTCACCGATAGCTCTGTAATGGCGACCGGCGAGGACGGCCGAACGTTCCGGGGCGAAAGGTAGGAACCCTAACAATTACAAGGATAGGTTAGTAAAGACTGTGTTAAAATCAGAAAAGAGAAACACAATGATCACAACAAATAAAATAAAAATCCAGACTAGAATACCAGCCTATAACTCATCTAATGAGGCAAACTGCAAGCTTAAAGAGAGTTGATGGTTTATAAGCCTTACCGTCCAGAGAGAGCCAGTCATGCTGGGAGGTGGGCAGGGCAGGCAGAGCACGAGCTTTATATTCAAACACCACGGAGTTGGAGATGATCTGACTGCTGGCTGCCACCTGAAGGGTCACCAGGCCGGTGTCATGAGCTGTATAAGGAAAAGATGACATGTTTACAATTTAATTATTGAATTAACTGCTTCCCCCTGTCAGTAATGAGTTGCTTCAGTGCCTGACTCTGATAACGATAATGATTCCATAGACAATTGAATTAATGATCTCCTTGGCCCGATTCTATCACTACATAGGGTCCAGAATAAGCCAGGAGGGCCATAATCACTACTGGGTTATTATTAAAAACAGTGTCTCAGCAAAGTACCTATGCACCTGAAAAAATGTAAGTAAATATAAAAAGAAGAATAATGAATAAATGTGTGTTTTTTAAGGTGTAAGCTTGTTTCAGATTTGAATTTTAAAAAAATGGAAGTGTCACATAAATGTACTTACTTACAATTGACTTTCATCATGACTATGTGAGCTAACTTATTTTATAATTGTTACTACAATAAATATTTATATAAACAAATATAATTCTTATAACAATGTTTATAACAATGAGCCTACTTGGATTTTTTTATTTTATATATATATAAATAAATATATATATTTGTCAGGAATCGCGCCACACCCCCCCGCTCTGGGGTGCGTTCGCCACGTGGGTTCGTTTCCACGTGGCCCCTTGTTTATGTTTTTGTCCGGTCCCGCTAC
>JAVSBV010025674.1:0-11884 GCA_033117975.1 Parotocinclus spilosoma | reverse complement strand
CCTTTGATCTTACATATCTTATATATCATAGATCTTATATATATATGTTTTTATCTACCTCCTTAATACATGTATTTGATATACCTACAAAGTACAAGCCTTCAATCTATCAATATTATCTATTATCTATCTTTAATATTCATGTTTTTTATTTACCTCCTAAATACATGCCTGTGACCCACCCTCTAAATTCATGCATTTGATCTAATCTTAAAAAGGTTGTTCTTCTCTGAGATCTTCATATAAGCTAAACATCTAGAGCACACACTCTGACACACATTTAATTCTTAAGCTGCTTTTGAACTTTATTGCTCCTGATCTGTACCACAAACATGAAGTCTAAGATTAGTTCTGCTAATAACTTTTTTCGTGCTAAATAGCTCTCTCTACTAACTCAAATATGCAGTTATTTAACAGGCCTTTATAAAGTAGCAATATTCATCACACATTATTTATTCCAGTTAAATATTATCAGCAAAGAAAGAACTGTGACATAAGCAAATTACCACAGGTGTTCATTAGACTTATTTCTCCCTGAGGCTCAATTTCAAATGCCATTTTACTTGGCATCTGGTGCACTAGTAAATTCGATTGCAATTGTACCTGCACTAGAGTAGGAGAGAAAGCTATGGAGCAAGTATAGCCAAAAGAACATATACATTTAAATTGATGGCTTGAAATCTTGAGTGGTGTAAACACACAACGCATTGTAAAATGTGGGCACTTCTGCTGACAAAATCTGCAGGACACAAACTCAAATATAACTGATTTAAATGCTCAGAAATGTGTTTAGTTTATGATTGTTTCTTGAAAACGCATCAGTAACTTCCATTCTTTAAAATTCGGCAATAATTTTGTACAATGGTACATCTCAACCCCTTATGTTACACTGCTCTCTGTGGCTTTGTAAAAATTTTATTAACATGTAAGTGACTGTATTAGATCTTTTAAGTAGTGGTTGAAAATTATCAAAAAACTATTTTGTAATGGCCACCAACTCCAGTAAATATTAAATTATTGTATATTGATGCAGGATTTGCAAGAATGGTTGTTAGGCAATACATATTGAGGTTGCATCACCCTATATTGAATATTTATTGGATTTCTATATCACATACTAGATCAAAATTATCTGACTCAGTTTTATTCAAACTGCTGTTCAAAATGTCATGCAGAAGACAGATCTGTGTCACAAATCACTTTCACCTGTGGGTGAAAGGAGCTTTTCATGTCTTTGGAAGAAAAAAAGAAATTCACAGATGTCCTATTAACTGTCAGCCAACATTATATCACTACAACTATTTTAAAGTCACCCACAGAAAGGACTGTAGGACTCGTAGGTGTGGATTGCTAAGCCATCTATGGCATCATGTGGAATGCTTTTCTTTACTATTTCATGTTCCTTAACTTAATTATTGGTGGCGCAGCTGACTAATACGCTAACCCACCGTCATAGAGACCTGAAATAGTTTTGCAGTGCCTCCAGTCTAGCTGACCTGAGGGAGCAAACATTTGTCAGATATTATATCCCCACTATCTCAACCATGACCATATTGGTCAGTTGACTTGCTGATAGTGTATCCCACTGTGCATATTTTGTGTTTTGGGCATATTTTCACTGAAGAACTAAGCAGCCTGCTGGTGAAAGTAAGCTGTACAGAGGCACTTACAATCTATTGCTCATTTACCTTGACAGAGAAGCTGTCATCTGGTGGGGAAGGTCAACAACTGGGAATTTGGGCAGACCAAATTACTGAGGTTTTTATTTTAAGTCAAAGCGATGCTGTAATGCATTCAAAACATTTTCTGACATAATGAATTTACTTTGCTTTTAATTTGCTTTTCTTAGTTGCTGAAGTTGCCTTCCTCAATATTATTCCCCTACCATTTTGATGGGTGAACAGCCTGAGGGTAGCCTCTCGGAGTGCCACAGGTCTTAATATTAATGCTGCTTGTGTTTTGGGCCAGAGGTCTGAGTAAATCAGAGTTTGTTTGTCTTTATCCAGTGCTTCTAGTCCCTATAGACTCATTCATCACTCAGACCCTGCTGACTTTGCACTCCAGAGAGCTGAACATAGTGAAAAGTTATGTGCTGCTGTACACCTGCTCATAAACACATCCATACATTCACAGTGAATGATAAATAATAGCCCATTTCTCTTGTTCATTTCTAGCTCCAGGAGGGTCACTTGGTAGTGTGCCAGTTTCAGTTCCTGCGCTGGTCAGCATATCGAGACGTACCTGACTCCAAAAAGGCCTTCCTTA
This sequence comes from Parotocinclus spilosoma, assembly GCA_033117975.1. NCBI lineage: Eukaryota > Metazoa > Chordata > Actinopteri > Siluriformes > Loricariidae > Parotocinclus > Parotocinclus spilosoma. Next base: position 9,619 of record JAVSBV010025674.1, on the reverse strand, counting down.
ACCTTCTGGCACACGTTCAAAAGTGGCAAAGAGAATGTGGAGATGGTCGCACCGTGGTCCACTGCTTGTAAGTAACACATATCTTGCACACACTGCTACATTCTACTTTCATTCAATAGTATATTGAATAGTATATTAAATTATCAGTACACCTTCAGGGTTTTATTTTTTAATACAATCCTGGCATGAATAATAGTAACATGCATCATGCACTTTCTATGGATAAACACTAATTCAATAATCCTAGATTTTAAAATATTATTACATCCAAAATAATAAACCTTAGAAACATTATACCTAAGAAATTATAAACAAAGTTTAAAGTCACAGTACAGAACCAGGGCTGTTAGTCAGGAGCTTCATTTGTTGTGTGCAAAGCAATAGCTGCACACAAACTGTTTTCTAAAGGGATATAAACCACATTGCCACTGGACTATTTATCATCAGCAACAGCCTTCCCATGCCCATGCCACAGCAGAGGGCAGTAACTCTCTCCATTCTTCGGTTGTCAGGACACAATGTGACACCAAGGACTTTCTTGCTAAGAATTCAAGATTATAAAGTGACTCTTTGTATCCACTAAATAACGCTGACATGCATATTCTTTCTTTATTTTTATTTTTTTTGAATAGTTAGTTATTTTCTGTTTTATTAGGTTTTTTTATTTATACTTCAAATGAATTTGACTATATAAAATAATTTATTTATTACATGTCAAATCTAAACCACCCAAGGAGGATGGGTTCCTTTTAAAATCTTGGTCCTTCCAAGGTTTCTTCCTTATAATGTTTAGGTAGTTTTTTCCCTTCCACTGTAGTCTAATGTTTTTTTTTACAGACTAATGCAAGTTATATAAATAATTTTATGCTGTGTTGCACTACCTTTTGAACACAAAGGACTCCGTTTTACTGTTTTATAAAATAGCAAACAGTAAAAATTGTCTTGTTCCTGTTCACTGCTATGGATCGACAGATGTGACACTTGCATTCCGTATGGAGATGTTTGTTATGGCAATGTAGATGTAAGTCATCAAAAAGAAATCCACACACATACTTGAATGCACACAAACAAACTCATCCCTGAGGATAGGCGTCATTTGTGCCTGAAGGCATGAGCTGATTTTTCCACAGCTGCCTGAAAAAAAAATCATTCCGAGCTATCACGCAGCTTTTTTTCTCTGCTAGCAGAGGTAGAAAGATCATGGAGATGAAATCAGTTGTAGTACAGAATACTGAATCCAATCTCAGCACTGCAGTCCATGCTGCTAAATCTCAGGCTGCGATTGATTAAACCGACTTCGACTCTTCGACTGCTTACACAACCCAGCTCTATTTTAAAAGCTACACAGTGGAGGCTGGTGATGTAAATGGGTAATCACAATCTTAAACTGAATAGAACTGGTCATCTAACCACAGAGTTTCTTGGTTCATGTCTGCCAATGGCACTTTCGTTATTGTTTTCATTTGTCATCTGTACAGGAACGGCGGTGGACGTAGTGGCACGTTTTGTGCATGTACTATTCTGATGGAGATGGTTGAGTACCAGAACATGGTGGATGTATTTTATGCTGCCAAAACGCTGCGCAATGCCAAGCCCAACATGGTGGAGTCACTGGTAAGTATAATTTACTTAAAATTGTAGCAAGTTTGATTAAGCTGATAACAGGTTAAGTACAATTTTTAAACTGGCACAAGAATGTACAGTAGTACAAACCCAAATCAGAAAAATATTTGGGCATGTATTAAAAATAAATATAAAAATAGAAAGAAAAGTGTTTTTCACTATATACCTTGTGTATTTCTTCCTAGAACATCTCAATCACTTGATTCAAAAGTAAAAAAAACCAAGAGGCATTATTTTTTTTTTCTTATAAGCTACTTTACGGGACAGTGAATTGGTAAGTCACTGGAAAGTTTTCATCAAGGTTAGATTTTAAAATTAGATTTTTAAACTGTCTGTAATTAAATAAATAAAATTTCCAGAACAGATTTCATGACATTGTCCAAGTTTAGCTTTTTAGACACCAGCTGCTTTTTATGGTTGATGCTTTAAAATGTCCAAAATACTGGAAAGTGTGCATCAGCTCAACAGGACTATTCACATGCTACATCTATAGCAATGGCTGTGAGTTTTGATAATTGTAAATTTGCCTTTTTAACAACATTCATAAAGGTTTCTTTCATATCGATGCCACTAATCCAATCTCTTAACTTTTCTTAACTCTTTTCTTACCTTTTCTAAAGTTTTCTGATACTGATAGTGTAAAAATTTCGCATTGTGGCATGACTTGAACATCACTAGACTCATATCGACTTGTCACTCATCACAAGTGCAATGCGTAAATACTGTAATTTCTTAGGATCAGAGTATACCTGTCTTAATTGCTGAACTGTGTTTGACCGTATGTCAGTATGTAACTGGAGGTCTGATACCATTCATTTTCTGAGGACAAGACTGCAATGGTGTCACTGAGATAACTTTTCCCAAATTCCCATTTAGAGTATGGCTTTTTGGTGCAAGTGATTATCCATGCCAGTTGAAAAAGAACTTTCGCAACATCACCAATGCAAACCTTGATTGGTTTCTTACAGCTACAAGTGACTTCACATAACACGGCAAAAGATTCAATCGTTTGTGACTACATGTATGTAAAATATGTTTTTTTTGTTTGGTTGTTTTTATTTTTTTGTAACAAAGACCCACATGACCCACCCCTGTTATAGACAGAATTAGATATTTCAGGCTTTTTCTGGTCAAGTTCATTTCAGTTGTTAATACATATCCATGTCTACAATTTAGGCCTGCAATACATTCCAAAAGAGTTGGGTTGGTAAGCATACCACTTTGTAATGTTCCCATTCTATTTCACAACACTTAAAAGACATTGGTATAGAGGATATCAAGTGATTTAGTCGTTCAGGTGTTATTTTGTCCAATTTTCCCTGAAAAATGTCTTAATATGTGCAACATTGCTGGATAATCATTGTTGCATTTTTTTATTTTCAAGTTTTTCACACATTCCACACACTGGGGCCAGTTCAGTACCTGTACCCTTTGTCACCTTTGTCATGTGTGCAGCATGTGGTTTTGCATTAATGCTGCCATTACAATAGTGTAAATAGTGTTAAGTTCCATGGCCACTGACCTGAGCCTTTGGGCTTGTTTAAAACAAAAAGTCTGGATTTTCCTTTTTGTCTTGGAGCACACAGCATCCATTTTTTCACAAAAATGGAATAATCAGGTTTGATGTGTTGTGTTTTCAGAGACCCGTTCCTTGGTTGTAATGAGTGGTTATTTTCTGCATCCCCAAGGCAGTAGAGCAACAGTTTCTTTAAAAGTCAGCCCATTTCTTGCACCAACAACCAGGTCATGTTTAAATATTTTGATGCTTGGTTTGAAGGTCATCTTGACCCTGTCTACATAACTAAATGCACTGAGTTGCTGCCATGTTATTGATGATGAGAAATTTGCGGAATGAGCAACTCAACATGTATTCCTAATAAAGTGACCGGTGCATGTATACACATGTAGTAACAATGTTTGTTGTATCTATTTTACAGGAACAGTACCGTTTCTGTTATGACCTGATGCTGGAATATTTGGAGTGCACCGAGCTGAGATAGCAACATCTGTATTACCCTGATCTACAAAGAGAAAAAAAGGAGGACTGGTGGCAGATTCTTCTTTCTATCTGTCTCCCTCTCTCTATTGTCTCTTATTCTCTACGTTCCTTTCTCAGCTTGCTCACATTAAAAGACATTCCTAGGAGAGGTAAAACAGAAAATAACCATGTGAGCAGGAACCTTTGCCTTTTTTGCCCGGATGTCTAGATGTGGTGGATGCTCCATGCCATAGCTGTTTGTGGTTTAGTGTTGTTTTGTCAGCATATTTTCCCTCCTGTCCCCCCTGAGTTGTGAACAATCTACCCGAAATAACCGAAAGCCTGATCTGATGCAGAGAGTGAATGAGTATCGACTTCATTTCCTGAGACAGTGAACTGTGTTCTGTACTATTCCGGGACTGCACAAGCATCCAAAAATGTCTCCAGCTAACCAGACGGAGGAAATGAAGTGTGTGACTTGGATGTGTTCTCTTCATGTCCAGTTCGTTAGGGAGTTCCAGAGTGTGATCTGCATCAGCCGCAAGGACAAGCGAACACAAGCACATACCTGAAAATGGAATCGGGAGCCAACTCTCATTCAGCTGCTTATTCAGATCCTTCAGTGAATCTCAGTGGCCCTTTTTCACTTAAAAACTCTGAAGAGCAGTTTTATTTCTATGCCTATGGACTGCATTATATGGTTATTGTGTTGTGACTCATATTTGTTTGGGTTATCTGCGCTTGCACCAGTGAGAAAGAATCATATTAGTGATGCACAGAGTGTCTGATTCTCCATTTAATACTCAATACCATGTCCCCATGATTTAATGGATGGCATTAGGCAGCTTTTTTTCCTTTTCTTTTTTTACTTGTATATAGATTTAAGATCTGCCAGTGCCAGACTGTTTCATGTCTGAAGAGCTATCCAATTTCCCTGTGCAAAGGTAGTACATTAACAGGGTGCAAGCAAGCCAGTTATTCTTAAACCCTTACTCCCTGCCCTGTCTCATAAGAGAACACTGAACTGGATCAAGCATGTATGGGACATAAATTATTGACTTAAATGAGTGGTGCCAAAGCACATTATACATGACACTGTCATGTGGTGCAACCCTTTAAACAAGTAAGCTTTTCTGCTGGAGCATCAGTGCAAAAACTTCAGTAACCACATTCCCGGGCAGAGACTTGCAAGAAAGGGCAGAATCCACCATTCACTCCATTCATACCCCCAGGAGCAATTTTGAGTAGCTGATTTACCTATTGGCATTGTGTTTTTAGGAATATGAGACTAAGGAGAAAGAAACACAGACACAAAAAGTATAAACCAAATTCCACACATATCCAGGATTTGAACCCTGTTCCCCAGGAACCTAGAGATGGGTGACACCAATCCTGCCATGACATTCTTCTAATCTTTATTTCATCTTTATTTATATCTTTATTTCATTTGTTAATGTACATCCATTAATGCATTTCAGGATAAAATCACATTCCAAAATAGTGAATACAGGAGCAATTTATGACTAGTAATGAGGTACATAATGATTTGTTTTCAAACTTGAGGAGCAAAGATGAGCAGAGGATCTTTAGTTGTTAACAATGTGCAAGAAATGTATTATTATTTTTTTTAATTGGTGTGTATTTTAAGTGTAGTATTAAAAAGTAATACATGCTTTAGCATTCCGTTGTTTGGAATGTGTTGCAGGCTTGTAATGCAGAAATAGATGTTTATTGACAAATTAAATGAAGTGTACCAGCTAAAACATGCATTTATTGCATTTTCCATAACTTTTCAGCTTTTTATGATTTGGGGGTTGTGTGATATGAACTATTCCAAATGGTAGAGTTTATTTAACAAACTTTTCACTTTGTGAACTAAATTTAATTTGTTGCAGTCTCCTTTATTATACGACAGCTGGCCAAGTTAAGGGTGAAGTAAGAAATGTTAATAATGAAGGCCCTACTTTTGAATAAACATACTCATCCAAATATCTGCTTGAGAAAGAAGCATTTAAAATACAGCACATTATTCGTTACACAGCCAGATATAATACACTGAATGTAAATGAAGACACACTACTAGTGAATGATGTGGTTTAAAACCAAAAGTATTAACTTGTACTACATCATACAGAAGCTACTCTTTGCAGCAGAAGCATCTCTTTCTTATATGACATGCCTGTTAGCCTGTGAAATTAAAATATCTGTTATGGTTTAATATTTGAATGTACTGCAGTACATTTACAGTTGTGCTTGAAATTTGGCCAGCCCTTTGGAATTTCCTCCATAAATATGACAATAGAGATCTAATAGTAGATGAAGAAACCCAAATTAAATACATTTCTTGGATTTTACTTTGTATTGTTTACAAGTCACTCTAAATAAGTATAAATATAAAAATATTGTACTTTTTCATGTATTCATTGAGGAAAATGGTCCAATACATATCTGTGAGTAGCAAAAGTATGTGAACCACTAGGATTTGGAAGTTTGGGCAACTTGAAGGTGAAATTAGAGTCAAAGCTTTTAGTCAGAGATGACAATCAGGTGTAGGCACACTGTTGAAATTTAAATGTCATAGATCTATAAGGCAGTGGTATTTACAATATGTCCAAAGTTCATAATCCACAGTCAGACAAATTGTTCACAAACTGAGGAATTCCGAGACCACTGGCGAACAAAGATCATTCCAAGAACTAGATCTACAGATAGATCAATTAAGTATTGTAAATCCAGAGTATTGTAATTAAATGTTTCACTCACATTGACTAATGTTAATGTTCATGAGTCCACCATCAGTAAAACATTGAATAACAATGGTGTGCATGGCAGGAGAAAGCCATTGCTCTACAAATACAGACCATTACTGCTCATCACTAAAAACAAATCAAAGTTTAGATACTGATTAAGTTCACATTACAATTTTAGTATTTTGTCTCGTTTGTTAAATTGCTTTCTTTTGATCTATTTTAGAGCGTGTGCAAAAAGCAGAAGTACAGAAAACTTTCACATACACAAACATAGGTGCCACTGTAAAAAAATTATTAGTCTTTCATTACTTACACTGCCACTCTATACAATAAAAAACACCATAACAATAGGTGAACTATTTTATTGAATAAGCACAATGTTATTACATTATTAATATTTGAGTTCTGTTACGTTTACCTGGCCACCATAATCTGCAGCCTTCAACTCATCTGAATGTAGGACTGGAAAAAAAAAATCAGGATTCCCACAAATCTCACATGGCTTCCTCTGTGACTTGTGTTAAAGTTAAAGTACTGCTGTTTAGACCAAAAGTACAAATTGAGACTAAGGGAATGGCACTGAGTAAAATCAGTAGAATCCTGGAAATTTAATGTAGTCGATGAATTGGAGTAAATCCATCCACCTGATTCAAAATGCTTCACACCATTAAATTTTTTGTTTATTTGTTTTATTTCACGTTCTCTTTCAGTATCAATGGTAAATTAGTGACAGACACAAGGATCACAACTAGTCATAGATACTCAGATCGAGCAAGATGGTCTAATCAGTTACCCTATTATATGCGTTTGAACTTTGGGAGCAAACCGGAGTTCCTAGAGTAAACCCACACAGTCCAAGGTTTAGATCAAGAAGGTGACAATGGAGCTGCAAGGCTTCCATGTTAAGCACTTCACCATCATTGCAATCCAATACAATTTAAGACAAGGAAACAGTAATTAAGTCATGATTCCTTGTTGTTGGCTAAAGTGTATAAAATAAAAACAACATTCATTTAAAAATCTCTGCAAACTTAAATTTGTTTGGCTATCAAAAACAAATAGCACAGACAAACCCAATTTAATACACTTTTCACAAAAACTAAGGAATTTAAGCTTTCAAAATGAAATATTCCCTAATGAAATACCCCTTAATTTTGTGAGCAGTGTATTTTTTGTACCCTTTTTTGCACAATCTCATCCACAAAATATTTTACTTCACATGCAAATTAGAGGTTTAATTCCACTATTTGAAGATATTTCCATATTTTCTATAAATGTAAAACCCTAGAGAATATCAAGTTTTCTTCAGATGAACCTTTAAGTGACATTACTGTCTATTTTACACAGCAAATGGTCCACAGCTGCCATACATTTCCTTGCACACCGTAGTGCTATGACTACTGCTCATGTGGTGCCATAGGTCAGCTGTACATACTTGGAAAAGATCTATATAGCTTGTTAAATGTCATTCATGTTACATCTAAAAGAGAGCACAATGGCTTAGTGTGTAAGGCTATGGATTGCCAAGAAAGTGGAGAAATCACACCCTGGCTCTAGTTTCTTTAGTTCAGCTAACTTTTAAGTTGATCTGGATAATAAAATCTGCTAAATGCTGTATGAGCAGGGCCAGCCATGCTCTCTCAGGCATACAATCTGAATGTAAGATTCCTGAAGATGCAACAAACACTGTTGCATCATGCAACAGAATCATATATTATGAATAATTAAATTTAATGTTGCTGAAAATGTCATGCATCATGCAGATTTGGCAGGTTAAATGACTCAAGCTTTTAGTGCGACTGGTTTGCAGAATTTATAGCAGGACGTATGTCACTGCAGCTGTTAAAAAACAACTCTGTAGCCAGTAGCATCTATGACAGGCTATAGCTCCAAGCCACCAAGTTGGTTCGGAATTTTATAGCAACCCAGTGAATGGTCCGACAGATGGTGAGGTTTATAGGAAGGAGGAGCTATGAAGGGCTCATCCTGAGAACATTAGCGCTGTACCAATTTTAAATAATTTTACAACCCTGGACTGTAAGAAAGTGCCTGGAGACTTGTATTGGAAATGAACAGTATGTGTAGATATGGTATGTATATTTGTAATGTGAATAGTATGTGAATAAAACACTACATGTTTGGCCAGGTTTAAAAGCAACCACAAAACAGCTGAATGTACTGTACTGTATATGACTTTTTGATTCTTAAGTCTAAATTACATTCAGCCTGCTATGGATGACACACCAGGGCCACCAAAAGCCCCCTCCACAGTGTCCATTGAAAATAGCCCTGACTTTTTCAATTCAGAATTTCTTATTTTCCATCATGTCTGTTCTTCTGTACAGCATGTCGTTTAATGGTCCAATGTGTTTAAAGATTGCTCGACAGTGTAGAAGGACTTGCCACCCAGTCTGATATGGGAACAACCTTTGGGCTGGTTCCTTCATGTTGTATTTTTTTCTTTTCTGAGTTTTTGTAAATGTTTGTGTATGGTACTGATTGGACTAAATACAGTATTGTGTTATTGATCATGTGTTTATGGGTCTTCAAGGGAATGTATATGGGAGGTAGAAATGTCAGGGCTTGGAACATTGGAGGGGTTTTTGTCTTTAAAACTAAATGAATAAAACAATACAACAGAAGATTTCACATCAGAGTAAGTGTAATAGCTTTATAATTAGTATCTTATCTAGCCATTCTGTTATAGCATTCAATATATAAACCAAATGATTCCTGAATACAGCTTTAAAGCTTCCATTTTTCTTTGTAGCCATTACACCAGAGATGTTCACTTACATCACAGAAAAGTCCTTATTGATCAAGTCTGCTCATTAAGGTGCCACATTTATGATATCTTCAGGCAGTTTTGCCACATACAAGACTAAGATCTATCTATGAAACACATTTTGAGGTGTTTCAGTTACTACTTAAGTCTGTTTTAATTGCAGTAGTGATTTATTGTAGACAAATTGGTTCCTACTGTGTGCAAATGTGCATCTTACTATCTACAAAACTAGCCTTTTGTAATAATTATAATAACAATTCATTTTATTTATAGGCTTTCAGAACTCTCAAGGTCACCGTACATACAAGAATAAAATCCAAACAAATGACATGTACATATAACTTAAAACAACAATATCAAGGGAGCAGGCTAATGATTATACAGTGCATACGGAAAGTATTCACAACGCTTTACTTTTTCCACATTTTGTTACGTTACTGCCTTATTCCAAATTGTATTAAATTAATCTCTTTCCTCAAAATT
>JAVSBV010025663.1:0-11885 GCA_033117975.1 Parotocinclus spilosoma | reverse complement strand
AACATAAAACCACGGCTGCCCAAATCATGGCAGAATTAAATGTGCACCTCAACTCTCCTGTTCACACCAGAACTGTCCGTCAGGATCCACAGGGTCAATAAACACGACCGGGCTGCTATAGCTGAAGCTTTGTCTAAAACCAGCTGTTTCAGTTTCATTGTCTAACCCCTGTATCTGTCTAAGTCAAAATGCAAGCTAATTATGTTAGTGTACAAGTTTTGGGCTGTAACTAAGCCAGAGCTTCCTGAGGATTCTAATCGCGTTATTTTAAGTTTTATTGCCGGAAAGATGCATAGGAAAACGATAAATTCTTATTTTTAAAAATCTAGTTGCAGAAGGATTTACTATTGTAATATTCCATTAATTATTTAGTACTCTGAAACCTACAGCACTGTGCCAAAATATTTGGCAACCATCAGATTTGTGTTTATATTATAACGTACTATATAACACTGTCGATAACTGGACCGAAATTTGTTTTTTTTTAAGGCTTTCCCTTATACACGAGTGTCAATCAGCAGTTTGGCAGTGCTTAAGCTTGAACCCTGACCTCAGACCCATGTTGGATCATCGCTGGTCAAATTTAAATACGTTTTCTTTTCTGCAGGGTAGAAACCTAATTAACACATTTCTGCAAATGTTTACAGCCCATTAACAAAGCAAAGACACGTTATGTTAATGCTGAGTGGTTAAGATTTGCTCTACGGGAGTTTGGGCTTGGGCATGCTGAGGATGCTGTCGGTCTCCTCCAGGTCTGGTCCGCTATCGCTGTGGTTGTACATCTCCAGACTGTTGTAGAGCTCATCCAGGTCTTCCTCCACATCACGAATTTGCTCTTGAGAAACATGCTCCAGACCAAATCCCACCTACAAATAGATTTAAAGTCAGAAAATACTATGCTCAGCTCGACAGGACAAGATCACAGGGTATATGTGAAAAGTGGAATCCCCCTGACAAATCAAACACAGAGACAGACATACAAGGAAGACCTCTGATGGGACCCAGCACCCAGGTTGGAACCCAGATGAACAAAAAAGCGATTAAGTGAACCCATGCTCACTGAATACTGCAATAATCATTACCTCACCACAAAACAGGGTGGCTCAGTATTGGAAACCAGTGCTCTACCAGTTCGTATCCATATCCGTTCGTATTTGGTGATGGTGATGATCACCAAATGGTCATTTAGCAGGCATCTTTATCCAGACCGGCTTACAATTAATACAGTCTTACAATCCAAGCAATTGTGGGCTAAGGGCCTTGCTCAGGGACCCAACTGTGGCAGAGGTGGGATTTAAACCCAGCCCCTTTTGGTCCATAGTCCAGTAGCTTAACCACTAGGCCACCACAGTCCAACACTACCCAGTAACATTAGTTTAAATTGTACCTTTATGTCATTTAGCAGACGCCTTTATCCAGAACAACTAACAATTAATACAGTCCCAGCAATTGTGGGTTAACTAACACAACTGTGGCAGAGGTGAGATTTGAATCCTGGACCTTTTGGTCCATAGTCCAGTACCTTAACCACTAGGCTACCAAGTTTAAAATACAAAGTAAAAATAAGCAAACAATTAAGTAAAAATGACTAAAGAAAATAATACAATAAATTAAGATTTCATAAATCATAGAATTTAGATATTTTCTAGGGGTATTTAAGTATTTTTATGTGTTACACGCTTGTTTGCACAAAGTTTGTTGCTATTTACCAATCCGTCTGTGTGGGATTTGAATTCTGGAATATTTGGTCCGTTGTTCAGTACCTTAACCACTAGGCTACCAAATGAAAAAGGCCTCCAGACGTCTCCAGACATCAGTAACGTCTCTGTTCACCTGTCTTTAAGAAGGGAAACACTAAACACAATCATTTAAAAAAATTGCCAGTATTCAAGGCCCAGATGTTACACTCAAATCGAGTAACTTGTAATTAAAGTATTTAATCAGGCGAGCAGTGCTGAGAAAACATGTTGTTGCATTACTCAGAAATTAAATAGACATAACTATTATATTTAATCCGTCTAATGCCATACTTCAGCAAACTGATAAACCTGGCTCTACGCGAGTCACTCAGTAATCTCCCATTAAACAGCCTTATGCAAATCCTCTAATGCTACCAATCCCAGCTAAATCCTAAATGACTTAATAACGCCTGCACAGCGCACTGCTGAGAATGCAGACGCCATTGTGGTGCAACATTTCAAGCGCACTTATGTTGAAAATGGAAAGTTACTGGGTATTTTGGGTTGTTTTTTATGTAGTATATGCGATTAGAAACACAGAGTAGCTGAGACATTCTGAAAACAGAGTATAGTTCTGGTTTAGTACCTTCCCAAAATGGGGGCACACTTGAAAAATATGTTGAAAGCAATACGTAGTAGTAGAGACTGGTCTAACTGTTTTTCCGTGTTGTTCGTAATACAGTTTATCGATGCATTTTTGGCTTCCATCAAACAAAAGTATCAGGTCTATCATACTATCAGGTCCAATATACCATCCACATGTGGGACTGTGGGACCGTAGAGGCCTAGTGGTTAATGTACTGGCCTATGGACCAGAAAGGCCAGGGTTCAAATCCCACCTCTGCCACAGTTGGGTCCCTGAGCAAGACCCTTAACCCACAATCCTTACAATGGATTGTAAGACTGTATTAATTGTAAGTCACTTTGGATAAGGGCGTCTGCTAAATGCTGTAAATGTAAATCCATGTGTCATGGCTTTCTTCTAGTAACATTACTGTAAACCCTTCAAATTTACATTAAATTACATACTATGTGACTATGGTAACGCCAGGCCAACTCGAGCATTGGACTAAAACCTGACTAATAGAATCCTGTTAGCGCTGGATAAAAATGATGTATCAATTATTTTAAACAAACACATACCTCAAACAACTAATTGAAATCACACAGAAAGAAGGCATAAAGCCTAGATATTACCATAACCCTCAGAACTACAAGGCAGACGTGTGGACTTGTGATTTGACTAGACAACATTAAAACTTCTTGGCCATAACTTTACCGTCAGTGACTCGGACTTGGGCTTTAAGGTTGAAAAAGATTTGTGATTTTCCACAAACTCAGTCCATTAACATGGACTGGTGGAGGGTTGAAATAAAATAAAAACCAAGGGTTAAAATAAGAGTGAATCACATAACTGGGCCTTTTGTATTGCTTGCATGGTGCTGTATCACTGTAAGCTGCTCAGCTTTATCCATCATGTTTTCTAGCTGCTCTTGTCAGAAATTGTCTCAGTAGTCTTGGTGAAATCTGGCTATGATTACTTACATTGTTACCCTGTTTACGTTGTCTGATAGCAACCCGATTTGGTGACTCAAATTGGGACTTACAAATTATATTGTTACTTGCAAGTTAGTAACTTGTTCCCACCTCTATTACAAGGTATATAACCTAAAAAAAACCTGTAGTCAAATATTTTAAACAATGAGCGACAGGTACAGTCGTCACTCCTCTTTGAGTTGCTCTGTGTGTCGGTGGACACCTGGACACTGGTCTCTGAAGCCCAGTCCGGTCCTGAGGGAAATGAATGTTTGTTTGATGAAAAGCTGACATGGGAATGTCTGGCATGTGGCTCCTGTGGGATTCTGGGGGATTTAGATATAGAGAGGATAGATCTCCTGCTTTTGTTCGGTTAACCTAGCTCCTAACTGACATTTCTCAGGATTTATTGGTGCATGCTGGAAACCAATTTTAGACAGGAAAGCCTGACACATCGGAGGGAATGGTTCACCTGTGAATCACAGTGAAAGGGTCATCAAATGCGTAGTAACTTCCCATGCTTCTGAGACAGACCACAATGTTCTCTTAGGGGTTCTGTAATACGGAGTTATGCAATAAACACGACTCACTGTCTCATCGTGTCTACGCATTCGTGTTCTGCTTGGCACACTTGTGCATATACCTGTGGTATGCTGATTTATCTTTTAAAATCCACAATAAAGGAATACTGATTTGAGCTTGGGAAGAACCTATGGAGTTAAAAATCAAGTTCAAAACCATCAAGTGGGTAGCACTAGGCCGGTGTGCACCAATAGTTCAATTCAATTCAATTCAAATGTATTTATATAGCACTTTTTACAATGGTGCATCTCAAAGTAGCTTTACAGTATTATATTATTTTAAAAGGTCAATCGCAAATTGAGCAAGCCTAAGGCGACAGTGGAAAGGAAAAACTCCCTGAAAGTAATAGGAAGAAACCCTGGGAGGACCCATCCTCCATGGGTGGCCTAGATGTTAATTAAATTGATACTAAATTATAGAAAAAGTAGGAAAATAACAATTTAAATCAATAGCAAATCAATAATAAAATAAAGTTAGTAATAAAATAAATAATCTAAATGATAAAACAAAATAGATTATAAAATGAGTCCTCAGTAGGAAGGTGGACAGGCAGGCCCTGATTTACAAAGGGGATATGTTTATGTGTAATTGAGGAGTTTAATATCATGTATAAATCATAGCAATAGCCTATATTCAACACGTGTAATACATGACTGTGAACACAGCTTTTCTTCCCTACATTTCCCAGCGCTCATCACTCCCACGTTACTCCCTATATCACACACTGCCGACTTTGACCTCTTTATTGCTTGCCTAGGAAAACTCAAAGATATGTGTCTGGAGAATGTGTGTTTTTGTTTATTACAAGATTCTCATAATGAAGCCAAAATCACCCATTATAAAAAATTAGGGGAGTACCCATGTACCAATAGGGTGGATTGGAATTAAGTCACAGCTGTTGGAGTTTGAGTTAATACTGTATGTTCTCCTGGAGTCCTCAGTTTCCTCCCACATTACGAAAATGTTAGGTCAGTTGGCATCTATAAAGTGTCCCTGTGATAATTTCAGCATGTGTGTGAGTCCATGCGCCCGGTGTTAGACTAGTGCCCTGTTCAGGGTTGGACCCCTCGTTGTGCACTGTGCTACGGGTTAAGCCCTGGCCCTGATCTGAACTGGATTAAACAGTTACAGAACACCAACGACTGAGGATTTACCACTGCATGCTTTTTTCCACCAAAGATTCAAGCATACAAATCAATCCTTGAATGGTTACCAAATGTGCTTGGCAAATTGTGGACAGCATGCGGTGTTCTCCGTAATGTTCCTCCAGGGATTCTATCCTGCACAGTTAGGCAATAAACCCTGCTTGCTGTCTTATCTTGCCTCAGTGTCAACACATCCTTCTTTTTGTTTCTGTAATCATGTATGTACAAGTCTAGTAAGTCGTATATGGATATATAATAAAGCACATACAATACAGAAATGTTTATAACACTGACACACCACCACCACATTAGTGTCAGTGCAGTACTGAGAATGATCCACAACCCAAATAGTACCTGATCTGTGCTGGTCCTGTGGGGGTCCTGACCATTGGGAAACGTGGACGAACAAAGGATTTAGAGAAATGGATGTACCACAGTCCATCATAGAACTACAAAGTTTCCATATGCTACATGGAACTGATCAAATGGAGTTTAGAAACAACTAGGTGTACCTAATAAAGTGAGCAGTAAGCGTATATGTCACAGTAACAATCGCAAATTGGAACATTTCATCCCTAGCAATTAAATGACCTGCCAAACGTGTGTGGGCAGCAGTAGATGGCATTCCAAATGCTTTTTAGTACCTAAACCCTCCACTTCTCACCTATTGATAAATCTGCCATTTGTTTTATTCAGTGGTAAAAAAAGCTCTAGCGGAAACTTGACAAGACACCCATAGCTTTTTCACTTTTAACCACTTTTTTGGTTTAAAAAGCATAATGATGTTCACCAATGTAAGTGTGCCCAGGATAGGGCACCAGTCCATCGCAGTTGTCACCAGGGGCTAATCTCCCAATTTCCTTTCCAGCTTCTTTCCCTTCAGGCATGGCCAATTGTGCCCCTGTGTGATACCTGAGCATTTGTGAAGGGCACAGCCAGGACTTTGGACCTCTAAATTTGGCCAGACCAGAAACTGCATTCATTCCATTACACGCAAGAAGGGAAATCAGGAATAACAATGCCGAAATCATTGAAAGTAGGGAGTTTTACATAAGAAACAATGGACATAGGCTCCCTTTATCCAAATATACAGTATATACACAGTTTAGATATAGTGCAGTATATCAATAGTTTATACACATATATAGAGCATTGTTTCTCTTGGTATTTTAATGTGCAGTTGTGAAAATTATTATCATTCTGTCTTATCTAGCCTCTCTGTGTCTACACATCCGTTGTTGCCATACTCATGATTTATTCGCAATTTGTAGTGTTTGGAGAGGTCCGGATATTTGGGAAATTAAGACAACGAGGCAATGTTTTAAGTGTGCCACATTAAAAGAAAACACCAGCGTTTTTCAACATAATGGCCATCTGCTGCATCTGTACTGTATGGGCGATCAGCACAAACAATGAGAACACTGACTTGAAAGTCACTACATACCGTATACAATATCAATTCAAAGCTTTAATTAGAGTCATTCATCAGACACTGCTTTATACAACTTTCTGTTAACGAAACACTTAGCCTTGTGTAAATGGTTGGGCTCCCCTGGTTAAAAAAAACAGTGCCCAAAAATATTGGGCCACTGTTAGATTAGATATAGTATTGTTTTAGCAATTATATGATGACCATTATATAATTATTGCTTAGTATTTATTTATTAATTATTACAGTACAGTCGTGGCCAAAGGTTTGGAGAATGGCACACATTTAGGTTTTCACAAAGTTTGCTTTGCATCAGTTTTTTTCTGGTGCCAATTTGTATTAACTCTAGATTGTGAGGAATGATCAGGAGTCATTCCCTGTCCTAAACATTACAAAAACCACTGGATTTTAGCCCTACAAAATGGCCTAACAGTACTTCAGGCATGACCTTGTAAGCTCAGGAGAAAAGGTTGATGTGGACCAGACAGCTGATATCACTATGTCATGCTGATTAGAAAAGAATCTGGAGACTGGTTGTTTTAAAAAAGTAGTGGTGATTTTAAGTTTTCTTGTGTTTACCATGGTTACTTCCAAGAAAACACGTGCAGTAATCACTGTAGAGTTTCACAGGCACTGCTGCTTTTAACATAGCACCCCGATCAACCATTTATCAAATCATCAAGAACTTGGTTCCCTTGCAGTGAAAAAGGCTTCAGGGTGTCCAATAACATTCCTAATACAAGTGAATGCAAGCCTGAAAAAGGCCCTGGGTAGTTCTCTGCAGGGCATAGTTCATCCCAAATTAGTCCCTAGAACTGTTTTGGGTAATAATGCTTATTAAACCATGACAAAAACAACAAATCTTATGATGGGCTAAGACTTTTGCACAGTCCTGAATGTCAGTGGAAGCTCCTGAATATCACATATCTACACAATTTAATTTATCAATTTTACAACACACACGTACACGGAAGGTCTCAGAGTTCAAGCAAATTATTAACGGTTTATTAATGTGCTAAAGTATAGTTTGTTTACGTATAGTGTTCTAAACTAGGAATGTTATAATTTCCATGTGTGTTTAGATCTACACTAGGCCTATGTTGGTGACTAAAAATAAGTAAAGTTATGCAAGTTAGTGCAAATACCTGACTACTTCAGTACTGTAACTAATGAAATGACACTAATCGGCTAAGCCTCATGGTGGATTGCCAGTCGACCAAGCAGCTGGAAACAGCAGTTGCTAAGGGTGTCCAGAGTGTACCTTTACCTGTACCAGAAAATATCTGATCTACTGCATTTGGGCAATGTTGGCTTTGACTGAGAGAGCTCAGGGGATTATCCACTGTCTCTGCAATGGCCGGCATCCTGTCCAAAATATGTTTTTGTCTGTGCCATGATCTGCCCATTTAAAGGCATGATTAAACTGTGGGGGGAAAAAGTATTCAGTAATAATACCAATCTGATCTTTTTAGCAGCTACAAATCCAGCAAAAAGTGCAGTGTTTTTGGAAATATGAAGCATAATCACATCCTCCCCCATATTTGCGCCGTACAAATTAGTGCACTTAAGTGAGCTGCGGTTAGGGCAGAGCACATTCTTACTGCATTCTATCAGTGGGATCTATTTAACTGGATTTGTTCCAGAACTGAAGGCCTCAGGCAACAGCAAGATGAACTTTGGATGAGTCTGGTTGGAAGGCGTTGTTAGGCAAGCCCATTCTTGGTCACCCTGCCTTTGTACTAGAGGTATTTCAGAGGATTTGGGTTACATATACACAAACCATGACGTCTAATCTAATAGAGGCAGGTTTGGCCTAAGTGCTCTGACGATACAGTTAAACTATGAGTCAGTCAAAATTAATAGGAGTGAGAACAAAAACATAAAGGCAGTCATTTTAAAACATGGCTAATGGGGATATTAGACTAAAGCTTTGCCTTTGCTTCAGAACGTCTTCATTGGGATCTGCCAGGTAAAACCCAAAACACAACTGATTGAAAACATAAATACAGCGTGTATAGATAGAGCAAGTCCACACTAGTGGATTTGATCACAAAAGCATGACAGATAAAAACTATTCTTTATGGGCTAAAACATCCATGAAATTGCTCGTTACTGTAGTGTTGTATACACCAATTTCATGGAAGGTTGTACTTCTGGAAAGAAATAATACTTTTGCTTTTTTTTAAATTAAAATCTAGCAGACTAAATAAAAAACACACACCATATAATCATACAGCGTTTCAGCAAGATGTTCTTAAGCTTATTTTTTTCATGTACTATTCCTTTTAAAGAAGATATCTTTACACAAGACTACGCATATAGATCAAACTAACGTTCTAGCTAAAAGAGCATGACTAAAGCCAGAAATGACTGAACAAATTGTGCCAAAAGACAAAACATGACAGTCTATGTTACATAAGGTGGTTTTGTTTTGAATAGATAGATGTTTCTCTAAAAAATCTGTAAACTAAAGTAGGGGATATTACATTTCAAAATGAAATATCCTGAAAAATGCGTCAACAATTTTTATAGACAGGATTATTATGTTCAACTCCAATTCGTCAACTCCAATACTCCAAAGCGTTAAGCTAACGCTAACTGTTAAGCTAGCGCTCATTGGCTGACAGAACATTAGCAAGTTAGGGCATAATAATTTGAATGACTTGACTTGAGACTTGCTTGAATTTTTCCACAGTGACTTGGGACTTGCTTGAGACTTGAAGCTTAAGACTTGAGACTTCCTTATGACTTGCACATGTGACTGACTCCCACCTCTGGTGACTGTGTGTGTGCCCTACAATGGATTGGTGCCCCATCTAGGGTACTTCCTGACCTTGCGCCCAGAGTCGCCGGGTGGGCACCGGGTGGGCAGAGACTGGCCCGTGACTCCGTGTGGATTAAGCAAAAGATAATGAATGAATTAATCAATTAATGTTACGCCTACACCATTTTTTAAAATAGATGATTTAAGGGCAAACTGGTAAAGTTGTGGAATTCTCCACATTAACTTAAGTAAACGTGAGCACAAATAGAACACAATCAGCACCTGCCAAAGGCTTTACTGAAATTTGTAACACTTAACGAAAATGAAAACAAGATTGAGATGCTACAATGCTGTTTTCTGCCTTTCAAGATGGCAATTCTTTTTTCTGTCGTCTGTGTTAGTTTTCTGACGTTCCGAAATGAATTTCAAATTAAAATCTACATATAATAGATAGAGTTCTTACGACCATTAAAGGCCGTTAATTGGATGGATGTTAACCTTTAGAGAGTAAGAGTCATTTTGTACAAGGATATATAAATGTATGAATAGTTTCATATAAATAACTAAACTAAACTTTTTTTTACCAAATAAATTCTCTATTGAGACTGTTCTCTAAGTTACTACATTGAATGTATTGCCCCCAGAAATGATGCAAGGTCATTTTGAGTTTTGGGTTCCACATAAGCAGTTTCACCTGGTGCTGCGTCTATTCATTTAATAACATAAATCTGATTTTAGGAAGCATTTCATGATGATTCGACCGATTTGACCAATGCGACCGTGACACATCAGACTCACTGCCCACCACTTTCACACATGAATCATGTAATGATTCACAGACACGGACTCAGGATGTGAACGAGTGATACACAGAGCCCCTACACAGCTACAGGAAGGCACTGTGAACTCATACATAAGCCCACATAAACAGACACATGAAGTTACAAACTGATATAAACACATCAATATCTCTGGCCTCTCTCAGTCTCTTCTTCTTACTGATTGAGGGGGAGGAGGATGAAGGACCAGGAGGTAATGCCTCTAAACGGGATGAAGAGGAAGTCATAAAGAGGGGCTAAAAGTCTGCTTTACGATTTAATGTGACAACCAGAGTACATGAGCTCCTCATTAGGGGGAGGCCCCTGCTGTGCTGGGTCTCTTTCAGCCAATGCAACAGATGCCAACTCACGTGTGTGTGTGTGGGGGGGGGGGGACTTTCCCATATTAAGAACTGCATGCCAAGTCTTTGTGTCCTTGGTCAAATATATGACATTAATGTGACAGCTCTGTAAATTTTAAACACATACATTTATATATATATATATATATATATATATATATATATACGGGTTTGCCCCATCAATACAGCCCTAGCGATTGGGCATTTAACAGTCATTTATCTCATTTAACAGACACTTTATCCAGAGGGACCTATCAGAGGGACAGTTTAGCAGAGGTGGGATTTGAAAACTCGACCTGAAGCTCAGATCCCATTTAGTTCCAGTGTTATTCAGCTCATTTTTTATTCACCTGTAAATCTGACCCTGCTCCAATATGATCCTTCTCCAATCTCATCCAACAACATTCTCATTCAGCACCAATCCCATCAAACCCCAATCTGATCCTGCTCCAATATGATCCTTCTCCAAGCTTATCCAACAACATTCTCAGCACCAGTCCCATCAAACCCCAATTTGACCCTGCTAAAATCTTATCCAGCACCAATCGCATCAAACCACAATCTGAACCTGCTAGAATCTAATCCTTCCCCAATCTCATCCAACAACATTCTCATTCAGCACCAATCCCATCAAACCCCAATCCGAACCTGCTAGAATCTTATCCAGCTCCAATCCCACCCAACACCAATCACATTCAGCACCAATAAAAGGTCTCCCTCCTTCAGTCTCCTCCACATTGTGTCAGTCTAATCCTGCTCTAATCTTGTCTATCTCTAATCCGATTAATCTTCAACCTTATTTAACCTTACTGTTTCTTATTCAGACAATCAAACAAATCCCCAGTCCCAGTAGAACATGTTAGATGCATCATTTTGCAACATGAGTCTCTGGTTCTAGCTAGTGTGCCACCCTTAGCTTTTTGTACTACTGTTGAGATTCTATTAATCTGATTTAACAGTATAAACACAGCTAAAGAAGTGTTGGAAATGATCAGCTAACGCTACTGCACAAATAAACTTTTTCCTAACTGTTTGCTAATTGTTGATTACCATACTAGCTGCCTGTCTGTGCTAGCTTAAGGTAGCAGAGCATATTAGCTGTAGTTGCACTCCTGTTCTAAAATGAAGACTAAAGCTGTTTCTTACCTTATTATGGTACCACATGTGGGGAGTCACACTATCTGAGCATACACAAGCTAATCACATGACTATTAGTCACATGACTGCATCTTATAACAAATGAACCTTGTTAGAACACACTGAAATGCTTTTTACTGTGCACATTAAGCTACTGTATTAACACAAAAAATACAGTACTGTGCAAAAGGCTTAGGCCATCATTAGATTAGAAAGAGTATTCTTAAAACAATGGTATAGTGACCATTTATCATTATGTATCTGCCTCTTTGTTCAAAGACAACCAGAAATTACAGGAAATGTACACTACCGTTCAAAAGTTTGGGGTCACCTAGACAATTTTGTGTTTTCCCTTAAATCTCATACTTTTATT
>JAVSBV010025632.1:0-11888 GCA_033117975.1 Parotocinclus spilosoma | reverse complement strand
GCGAAAAAAAAATTATCAGGAAAAAAAAAACAGATGGAAATGATTATAGCCCGGAGACGGGATAAATAAAATGAGTGTAATTTAGAAAAGATTTAAAAAAAATAAAAATAAAACGAGCAATGTAACGGAGAAATAAATAAATAAATAAATAAAAGATAACGTAGTAGAGCATGAGCTTAAGTGAGTCAAATGTATAAGAATAAAATAATGAAGAATTTTATAAATAAAATGAGTACAATATAGAAAATAAAATAAATAAGGAATATAATGGAGAATAAAATAAATAGAATATAGTAAACTAAATAAGGAATATAATATAGAGAATAAAATTGTGAATAGAATAATAAATATATCGTAAATAAGATGAGGAATATAAAGTGGAGAATAAAGTATTACAATGCAGAATAAAAAAAATTGTATATTAATAAAGGATATAATTAAATAATGAATAAAATAAGGATATAATTAAGGGTATACTAAAAAAGGAATATAATATAAGGAATAAAATACCTAATGTAGTAGAGAATATCATGAATAAAATAATTAATATAATACACAGAAGAAAATGATGAATAAAATAAGGAATATAATGTAAGGAATAAAACAATTAAAATGAGTATAATGGAGAATATAATAGATTTAAAAAAAAGTAATACAATATAGTCTAATATAGAGAATATAATGAAATAATGAATGAAAATAAGGGCTATAATAAAATAAAGAATATAGAATAAGTGTTAAGCCTTGGATTAGTGTATTTATTTTTCCAGGTTTCCCTTCCCCATTTAAGACGCCTCTCTTGTGGCCCGGGTTTGAATCTCGGGGTCACATGCAGTTATTGAGTCTAGATTTTGGATCTCGTGTTTTATTCTCAGAGTTTAAAGCAGCGACTCGGAAAGAGCAACATTCAGGCCCGACTCGGTCGTCCCATGGGCGCCATGATGCGAGGAGGCCCCGGGGGTCGCGGCTTCCCCATGGGAGGAATGAGACGAGGCCTCAGAGGGCGAGGCAGAGGAGGATTCATGAGGGGGGCGCTGGCTCTCAGAGGTGAGGGCGAGGTTTGGGAAGGAAACGTTCGAGACGTCGGTCTGCTCTCTGTGAAACTGACCCTCGTCCCCGTGTGCAGGTCAGATGAGGGGTCGAGGTGGCCCCGGACGTTTGGGGATCCGTAGAGGAATGCGTCAGCGCGGCGGAGCGCAAGGACGAGGCGCCGGCATGCCGGGTCGAGGAGCATCGCGCGGAGGGGCCGGACCTCGTGGTGAGCAGCCGCGTCTTAAAGATCGTAACCAATAAGCCGATTTTCCGGATCCGACTCCAATTGACGAATTTGGGCTCGTTCGCACTTGCAGGCCGCGGAGGCGTACGGGGGCGCGGCGGGTTCCCCGGGAGAGGGCGCGGCCGCGGCAGAGGACGAGGAGGCCCGGGACGTCCCGCGGTCACGAGGGAGCTGCTCGACAATCAGCTGGACGCGTACATGTCCAAAACCAAGGGCCACCTGGACGCCGAGCTGGACGCCTACATGGCTCAGGCCGACCCCGAGAGCATGGAGTGAGGCGCTGGGGGCTTTCATTTCGACGAGTAACGGAGCACAATCGCTTACCTAGATTAGATTTCACGTGGACGCACAACGAAGGACTTTTGACACGGCCCGGACGCCGGACCCAAGCCTGAAAAGACTCTTCTAGGACTGGACGTCGGGAGGGAACGCGTTTCCCGTCTCATTACCGTCAGTGGGATTTTTAACGGTAGACTCGGTCCACGTCGCAGCCGCTCATGTTTGGTATTTAAAAACAAAAAACACGAAACAAAAAAGATGCCAGATATCACGTCTCTTGTAAACCCGTTTTTAATCCTTTTAATAAATACCGGCCTTGACGGACGGCAAACCGCCTCGCTTTCGCTCATTTTAATTATCAGCGCTGCTCTGGTTGGGTGAGGCGTTGTCCTGGCGTCCAAATCCCCCGCATCTCCTCTCATAACCAGCATTTAGGAGATTTTTAACTCTTCGGTTTGGGGCAAGTGGGTTGCCAGCTCCTCCTATACGGTACATTCTTGTCTATTATTCTTGGTAATAAAACAAATGAAAACTGTGTTCAAAATGGCTTGCGTTCAGTAAAAGTCTTATATATTTTGGGTGATAAAAGCGCAGGTTTGCGCATCAGAGTAAAGAAAACGCTCAAATAAAATATAAATAAAAAATAAAAGATTCCAGGTGCAGAGGCAGAGCCCATATGCCCATATAAGGGAAGGGTTGAGTTTCCGGTCACGTTGCCTGGCAACAAGACGCGGCCGAGCTACACAGCGATCGTAGCAGAAGCGAATGAGAGGAGAAGCAGGTAATAAAGTAATTATTCTAGTTTTATTAATTAGTCTTAATTAAATAAACCCGAGCTGACCCAAAGCGCGAGTGTTTATTAATGAACTTTAGTTTTAGTTAAAGGTGACGGAGCGAGAGAAAGTGATTTGCTAGCTGGAGAAAACTGGATAAATGCTCGCGGCCATTAACGTCACCGGTAAGTTTATTATTATTATTTTCTATATTAATTTAGGTTTATTTATCAATATTATTTAAATCTTAATTAAGGTTTAATGAAGCCCCGTAACGCTGTTCGTAATACATTTTTTAATCTAAACGTTTAAATCGGATAATTATGTTCGATTAAACAACATGGAACCGAAAAACTTATTTATATAACTTTTATATTATTTTTTATTAATAAACTTAACGCAAGTTTGATCGAGTTTCTCGTGTCTAATTCATTTAAATGGTTTGATCTTAAAATAGGGCAGGTAAAATCAAAAAGGTAAATATCCAGGTTCAATAACGTTTATAAAATGAGAATAAATTCACGTTTAAATATAATTTTTTTTTTTAAAGAAGCAAACACAAAATGTTCCTGAAATTTATTAAGAAAAGAGTAAAAACCTGTCATTCAGTGTGAATAAAGTCTCGAGATGATAATTATAAATAAATCAGAGCTTTAAAGTTACCTTTAAAAAAAAATCTACAAGTAATTTATTTACTAGTGAGCAAAAGTTTTGGCACCCCTGATCCGATGGTTCCCTTTTTTTTTTGCTCTTTATAATCGAATCAAGCGCTTGTCATTTTACATTTATTTATCCCTGCTGCTTTTTTTGGGCCCTTGAGGTCTTGTGCTCTTGTTTAGAGTTAAAAACGTTTTTGTTTTATAATATTAACTCACAGATCAAGCTAAATATTAAATGGGTTTGAGCTTTTATTATTAAAAATGTGCTGTAATTTTATTTATATTTAGGCTTCTTAGAAAAGCTTTTGTGTGGCTCATGATGGTGATGCTGAGCTTTATTCCAGCTCAATGCTCACACACACCTACACACACACACACACACACACACACAGAGTGTTGTTGAAGCTCTGTCCTCTACAGTCCAAACACATCAGACTCAGAAGCTCAGGCTCATTTAGGAAACTCGAATATCCCGACACAGTCATGTGATTTAAAACCAAAAGTGCTGTGTTTAGGAGGTACAGACACTCCGTTATTATTTTTGTTATTTTGTAATATTTTGATATTATTTATTATTTATATTTAAAAAAAACAACAATTTAGTAAACAAGGAACATCACTAAATAAAGAAATTAAGAAAATAAACCAGAGCTATAACTGAATGTTGAAATTTTATATTAAAAACAACGTGCAATTAAAAACGATTTACATTAAAAAAAAATGTAGTAAAATACAGTTTAAAAATAAGACATAAAATGTGTATGTAACTTTAAATGTGTATAAATAAAAGCAGGAAAGCAAACGACAAATTCCGATTATTAAAACGTAATAGAAATATTTAAATATGTAATATACTATTATGAAAATAAAATATTAATATATATTATATTATAAATTATAAAAAAATATAAATTATAATAAAATAAAAAGAATGAATAAAAATGTAATAAAATAGGGTTTATCATAAAATTTTAAATATAAATAAAACTGAAATAAAATAGGAAATATATATTATATTATTATGGAAAATGAAATAGAGATTATCAGAAAATAAAAAATATAAATAAAACTGTAATAAAAATAATTAAATATGAACACAGTAATAGTTCTAAGTAAAGGGCTAGAAAATGTTTAAATATCATTTTAAACGTAATTAAAACATAATAAACGTATCTAAAAATGATTTTTCATGTTTCCTTTGTAAATGTGGCGTCAAATAACTTTTTATTTGATTGTTTTTCTATTTTTGTTTAAAAACAGATCTCTGTCGTTATAATAATGGTATTATAATAATATAAAAATAATATTTCAAATAACCAAATAATTAAAAATAATATTTATATTGTAGTAAAATCATTTGTTGTATTTGTAAAAATAATATTTACTATAAATACTAATACTTTATTATTATTATTGTTAATAATAATAATAATAATAAAGAGGTAATAGTATTTATAAAAAATAATATTATTGAATTAAGAAAACAAATAATAATTATTGTAATAGTAATTCAATAGTTATAATAATAATAGTTGTAAAAGTAAACATAAGTTATAACAGTAATTATGATGAAAATGAATAATATAAAAAGTATATAAAAGTTATACAAATTTATATAAAGTTATATTAGTATAATAAGAATAAAAATAAATTAATATAGTAATATAATAGTGAAAAATATTAGTTTAATAATAAATATAATGTTTAAAATAATTGTAGTAATAAAAACAACACATATAAAATGTATAATAATAATAATAAAAAATAAGTAATAATATAATAGTAATATTAATTTAAGCATTATATATAATTATAATTATAAATGTAGGCACCACCTTAATTGGATAAGACGAATTAATTATTATTATTATTATTTATTTGTTTTTATTATAATAATACAAAAGAACAGGTTCATGTATAAACTATAAATAATACTCAAACTAAAAAATAAAACACTAAAGTTTTGGTTTAAATTATTATTACTCAGTTTCCCCTCTAAGTCCTCCATGTTCTCTGTGCAGAGCGCCTCCACTGGCCGGAGTCAGACATGGCTACCAGGTGTGTTCTGGAGCGGCCTGGGAGTCTCGGTCAGGTTTACGTGGACCGTTGGTCCTCTGGGGTCCTCAGGAACCTGTTCAGGGGTTACGGTGTCGTACTGCAGAACCAGAACGAGGACGAGGAACAGAAGAAGAACAAACAGCCTCCAAATGAGAGGATAAAAAGAGCTCGGGTGCTAAAATCGTCCCCCCGAGAGAGAAGCCCCGTCATCCTGCTCAGAACAGGACATGATGATGGAGATAATATATCTGCTACAGGAAGTCCTGTCTCTCTGTCTCCTCATCCCTTCAGCCGCTCTCATATGAAACTCCCTCAGGTGCCGAAGACCACGCCGAAAACGCGCTCCATCCTCACCGCCATCAAACCGTCCAACGTGGAGAGAGAGAAGAGCAAGTTCTTTAAGTTGGGCTTCGACTATAATCCTCAGTTTGAGTACAGAACCCCGGCGTCTGCACAGGTCCTGGAGAGGAACAGCAGAGCTTCAGATCGTTTCCTCCTGCAGGTCAGTGTGTAGAGACCGAAAGAAATGTAACCCAATGAAATCTCACTCTCTAGATTTCTCTATATAACATATATAATATATAATAATATACAAAAATAGAAATAAATCTCTCTCTCTATATATATAATATATAATAAAATACAAAAAAATAAATCTCTATATCTATATAATATATAATAATATATAATAATATACAAAAATAGAAATAAATCTCTCTCTCTCTCTTCATATATATATATATATATATATTTATAATATATAATAAAATACAAAATTAGAAATAAATCTCTCTATATATAATATAATATATAATAAAATAAAAAAAGAAATAAATCTATTTCTATATAATATATAATAAATACAAAAATAGAAATAAATCTCACTCTCTTTATATATGTAATATATAATAAATTCAAAAATAGAAACAAATCTATATATAATATTTAATAAAATGCAAAAATAAAAAAAAATCCCTTTCCATATATATAATATATAATAAAATATAAGTTAATCTCTCTCTCTATATATATAATATATAATAAAATTTAAAAAAAGAAATAAATCTTACTCTATATATAATATATAATAAAATACAAAAGTAGAAATTAATCTCTTTCTATATATAATATATAATAAAAAATAAATAAATCTCTCTTTCGCTATATATATTATATATAATAAAATACAAAAATATTAATAAATCTCTCTCTATATATAATATATAATATATAATAAAATACAAAAATATAAATGAATCTTTTTATGTAATATATATAAAATTTAATAAAATACAAAAATATAAATAATTTATATATATATATATATATATATATAATATATAATAAAATACAATAATATAAATAAAACAAGAACTATAATAAAATTGGAAATATGTAAAGTAATATGGAAAATAAAATAGAGATTATAATAAAAAAATATAAATAAAACTATAATAAAATAGGGAAAATAGGGTTGGGATATAGATAGAGGTCCCTCCTGGTTGACCACGTCGCTGTGCCCATGTGCCCATGTTCTGCCAGGCCGTACGCATCCTAGAAGTGGCTCTTGAAAAGTACGGAACCTACGAGAAGTTTGAAGAAGCCACAGGAGGGAAGGTTCTGAGCAGGAGCCGAATCCAAGCTCACGTCAACAAGTACCTGCAGAAGGAAGGCTGTGGGGGAGAGGTGAGAACCTGATGCTCTGAGGACCTTTTATAAAGAACCCATACTCAGAGACGGCTCTGTTAGTGTGTGTGTGTGTGTGTGTGTGTGTGTGTGCAGATAGTGCTTCACCTAACTGATGATCTGCTGTCCAGAGCCTCCATGACTGTGGTGAACGGCAAACCAACTCTCACCATCAACACCTCCATGGCCAGGGAGCAGTGGCTGGAGGGCATGCTGCGACACGAGATCGGTGTGTGTGTGTGTGTGTGTGTGGGTACAGACATAAGTATATGCACCCCTGGTCAAACATAACGAGCCACTAACGAGGAGGCTGCTGTATTTCTGTCCTGTTTAAATCATGGACTTTTTATGGCCTTAACATTTTTTTCTATCTCATTAAGGACATTAAGCCAAAAAAACCCCCACTGTATTGTAATTCTTAAGTTTAGGGTGGCTGAGACCACCCCTGGGACCTACAGATAGCTGTCCAAACCGCACCTGATATTTCCTGTTCATTCTCTAGATCAGACTAACTGTATTATTAAAGTGACATGGAAAAAAACCCCACGATTATTAAATATAAAAAGGAAGCAAAAGTTGCACAGGTTTCATCCCTATAGTTTTGCGTTATAAATACAGGAACTACAGGGTGAGTCAAAAGTCACAGGACACGTCCCGGTTTCTTTGAATTTGGTTATGAGGGGTAACAAATGTTTGGACGTTTCTGTTTTGATAACTTTCGAACCGCAAGTCATATTAGAAATCTGACCTCACCACTCGATTTCCGATACAATTCTGATTTCTTTGATATCCTACATGACCACCTTCCCATTTAAAAAACTTACCCTTGATCCAATATGGCGGCTATCAAGATGGCGGCCGTGTTCTGGCCATAGCCTAACAGATAAACCCCCTCACCCACTCCTTCAGATATATCATTTTATCTTATGTTTCTGAACTAAAAGGGTGTCCTACGACCCCGTCACCAGCCTAGGGCGACAGTGGCAAGGAAAAACACCCTACATGTGACGAGGGGACCCAGTAGGTACTACATTAAGTGATATTAATATTATAAATAACGCTTTAAAATAAAAAACAAGGACTATACTGAAAAGTACCAGATCATTAAGAGAGAGAGAATATAATAATAAAGTAAACATAATTAATAATTAATAATAAGCTCTCTCCCCCCGTGACTCAGGGACTCATTACTTCCGCGCCGTTAATAACCTCCAGCAGCCGTGGTCCAGCAGCGCCGGGAGGAAGAGGTACGACCTGAGACCCCTGAACCCCACCGAGGAGGGTCTGGCCTCTATCCACAGCGTCCTGCTCCGGCACGACCCCACCCTGTGGCGCGCCGCCCTGCTCTATTACACCGTCCACCAGGCGGCGCTCCTGCCTTTTAAAGAGCTCTTTCACCAGCTCGGGCGCTTCGTCAACGACCCGGTGACTCGCTGGGACTACTGCGTCCGGGCCAAACGGGGTCAGACCGACACCTCGGAGCCCGGTAACACACAGCGAGTTAACGGAGCGAGCTCGCGATGCTGTGGTACGAATTAAACGTGTTGCTCTTATTCTGACAGGCTGCTTTAATAAGGATCAGGTTTATCTGGACGGCGTCCTGAAGATCCTCAGACACAGAGAGAAGATCGACTTCCAGCTCCTCACTGCACTCGGGAAGGTCAGCTTTACCACATGGAGTATCAACTGTAGCTCACTTTTATTCAAGCTTTTGGCCAGACTTTTTTTTATCGCTTGTTTTGCGGATTCGCCGACGATCATATTTGAAGAATACAAAAAAAAAATAATAATAAATATAGATTTTTTGTATTTCTCGAATCCGACACAGCACCAATGGTTGAAATAAGAAAAAAAATCTTATTTTTTTAGCTTTTTCCGCCCTCTGGTGGAGAGCCAACGGTATTGTTTTGTACATTACATTTTTTTCCAGCTTCACTTTAATTAAATTGTAGGTTAAATAAATGTTATTTTAAAATAAAAATGTATTTTTATTTTTTCCTCCTTCCTTGTATTGAGTCCACATCGTCCTCTAGAAATTGAAAAGTGCTGAAAAATAAAGATTTTTTTTTTCCCCTCCGTCCTCAGTAGATTTTTAAGTAAAAACATCCGAGGAACAAGCAATTAAAAAAGTCTGGCCTTAATTAAATTAAATTACAGCTATACTGGGGTCCTGATACTAATAATAATAATAAATAAGTAACGAGACAGAAGTACAGTCGTACTGGTTTTCTCAAACTTTCCTGCCTTAGTGTTTTTATTTTTAAACCTTTTTTAAGATGTTTATTTGGTATAACGAAGTAGAATTAAGAGCATTTTTACGTTTTTTTGGCGAATCCATCCGGTTTAAGCAACGGCTTAATATTTAAAGTGTTACCTTTCCTCTTTAAGACTGTAATTCGCCTCGACACCCCCGAGATGAGCTTCTGGGTAAAATCCATGCTTAATTGGTGCTTGGAATTGGTCACAGTTAGGGTTTTTTAATAATAATAATTATAATAATAATAATAATAAATACATTTTATTTGTAATGTACTTTACATTAAAGTAAATCTCAAAGTGCCACAGGTAACATAAAAACTCAAAAATCTAAAAAGTCACTTAAATGTTTTGCAAAAAATAAAGCTTTTAAGATCTTTTTTAAATTCCCAGCTGTCTGAGCCACTTGGATATGGCTTTGTCCCTGTGTCCTGGTGCTCCATCATGCTGCAAAGCACATCGTTCATCTCCAAACTGCTCCTGCATCGTGGCGAGAAGCTGCTCTTGGTTTTTGGCTTCTTTGGTTCCCTTTGTGACTCCAAGGCGTCCTCCAAAAGCTTTTCCTCTCACTGTGGGTTCAGACGCCCTCACGCCTGCCCTCTGCCATTCCTGAGCAGGCTCTGCCCTGACGGTGACCCGATCTCGTATCTGCGTCCTGATGCTTGCTTGACTTTCTTGGGCGCCCTGAAGTCTTCTTCACTGCAGTTGGTTGATCGGGTTGCTACCTTACGAGCAGCAACGTCCTCAAGTGTGAAACCCTTTTGATGTAATGTATTGATGGCCTAACCATGGTTAGGTAGCCTCATGTGTCTGAGGGAGGGGAGTCTATTCAGGTGATCAGCAAACCCTACCTAGCCCTGTGACAGACTGGCATCCCATCTAGGGCACGCTAACGCACTAAAACCACTTGTCTCTGATTAATAAAACACTGTTTGACTGTTAACCCGAAGGTCCAAGCCCCAGCATGGTCATGCCACCAGAGTCGGGCCCTTAAGTGAGGCCCTTAACCCACAGTTGCTTGCATGGTAATTATTGACGTCGACCTTTCCGCAGGTGTCGTACGAGGACGTGGATCGTCTGAAGGACCAGGCCGTGACGGCTCATGCCCGCATCCCTCATTTCCTTCAGGACCGAGCGCGATACGCCGAGCAGCTCCGAAAGATCATGGAGGTTAACCGGCTGAGGGACGAGGAGCTGCGCCTCCTGATCTGAGGAAACCCAGAAAAACCCGACGTTTATCACAGAAACGACCCAGCATGCCAAACCCCGCCAATTTGAAACGATTTATTAACAAAAGATCGGATTAGCAAAGGTACACAAACTTTTGCTCAAGACTGTTTATTAAGCAGGTTCACTAGCAAGCCAGCTGTGCTCGGGTACAATCGTGTCAAGAAACCGAGTCCAGTAGTCACGGTTAGGAGCACACTAGCCAGCGGTGCTAAGTTATATGTTAACAACAGACAACAGAGTTGTAAACAAAAACCACGGCCAACATTTGAAGTGCCAACAGACTAATTATTGTGTGTAACACTTGTTATTGTGTGTAAAACGAATTATTGTGTTTAACAAATCCAGTTTACTAGCAAGAAAAAAAAAATCGTTAGCTAACTTAATCAATGCTAGAGTTCGCGGACGGTTGCTAGGTTACAAGCACTCGCCCGTTGTGTCCAAAACCTCACGTTTCCTCAGGATAAAAACACAACAATGAGCCAAATTGCTTACATCTTTTTACAGTACGGTTCAGGAAAAAGTAAGTGAACCCGCGCGTTTATCGGCAACACGTTCCACAGCCGACTTTAACATCAACAACGCCGGACTCATTCAAACAACACCTGCTATCCACAGAATCAGCGACATTTCACGCGGTTGGGGGTTCACATAGTTTTTCCCAGCCTGTACCGTGAACGATTAGGATCGAATAAAGACACACAAAGTGCTTTATTTCGTTACGATTTACAAACTTGTTGCGCTATGGAACTACACGAGTCAGTACACCGCTAAGGCCACCAGGTGGTGCTGTTACCACACAAATACAAGCGCAGCACCGCACTGCAGTCTGGGAGATGTAGTACCGCAGCACTGTTAAACCAAATGAGTGGTTTTCTGAAGGTTTCTCAGTTTCCTTTTAGTGTTTCTGAGCATCTTTGCACGTCAACGCGATTAAGCTCCGAAAAACCTAGATAAAAAGTCACAACAAAACGTCGATTCTGTGCTAAACCTTCTCTGTACGTGATGTTCTATCGTGTTTCGTGACGAACCTGTGCCCAAAATGGACAGCGAGAAAGCACAGATGAAATAAAAGCAGTGAAATTCTCAGTATTGCTTTATTTATGTCTTCATTAAAAAGATTTTGGCACGTGTGTATTCACATTCACGTCCACATAGAACTCTTATTTTCTTAAATATCTGTTTTTTTTAAATCTATATTTAAAATTGATTTCTAATCTGTACTGTACATTCGCTGAAACACAGCCAGTCTCTCTCTCTCTCTCTCTCTCTCTCTCTCAGGGGTCACCGCTCGTGTTTGGGGGTCAAGTCGCCCCTCTCCACCACAGCCACCCTGTTCCCGTTGTGTAGCGCCTCCTTCAGGATCTTTTCATGCGTGCAATTCATGTAAAACTCCGCCACGATGGGACAATGTTCCGACGCTACTCCTCCCCACGACCAATTATCAGGGATCCAGGGGTTAGTCAGTCCCGCCCTCACCACAGAGCAGTGACCTACACACACACACACACACACACACACACATCAAACATACACACACAAACACAACACACACACACAGACAAACAACACACAGACAAACAGCACACAGACAAACAGCACACAGACACACAATCTCTCTCTTTCTCTCTTTCTCTCTCACACACACATACAATCTCTCTCACTCACTCACTC
>JAVSBV010025611.1:0-25382 GCA_033117975.1 Parotocinclus spilosoma | reverse complement strand
GGATAGTGTCTTTATTAGTGGGCAAACAAAGAAAATCAGCAAGGGATCAAATACTTCTTGGACTCACTGTATGTATCATTTGTGTATTTCGTTTTGTAGGTACAGAGCACCTACGATATGTCTGTATCCTTACCTCAAGCTTTTGACAGAGTTATACGTGGCCGGTTTGTTCCCAGTCGCAAATGCACAACTGAAGAGGTTTTGCTATTTACTGTTCAGTCACTTACCTTTTGGTGTCAAGTTTGCTTTAATCCATACATTTAAAAACAGAAGATTCAGAAGCTTGACATACACAGATTGGTGACACGTAATAACAAAAAAAACCTGTTGATTTCTCACATGAGCAGTCATTTCAGATCACTTGTTTAATGTCTCTTGGGTTCGTGAAATTATTACTGAACACCTGTTGCCCGGCACATGAGAGTGAGGGTTTCTATTCTCAGCCTTGATTCCTCTCACCTGTCCTGAATTTCCTTAATCACATTAATCCTTAATTAATATTTTATTAATACACACTTAATATTCTACTTAAGTACCTAGTCTGAAGCTGTCGGGTCGAAGCTACACACTTCGAGTTTGTTAAGCTCCACTTTGTTTACTGTCTCTGTTTGGTGGATCCATGCTTTCATGTTGTGTATATATTCTTTGGGTATATTCTAACCCTATCACTTGAATGTTGCAGCAGAAGTCAAGACTTCAGACCAGGCAACATTTTTCCAAACTTCTACTGTCAAACTTTGGTGAACTTGCAAATTGTTGCTTCAGCTTCATAAAGAACAGAACAATGAACCCTAACCCAGTGGCCTGTTCTTTAATGACAGGAGTGGCATCTGGTGTGTGATTCTGTTTCTGTAGCCCATCTGCTTCAAGGTTTGATGTGTTGTGCATATTTGAGTTACTTTTTCTTTTCCATCAGCTCAAACCTGCCTGGCCATTCTTCTCTCACCTCGGATATTAACAAGCCATTTTTGGACCATTCCATGTAAATCCTGTGCATGAAAATCTCAGACCAGCCTTTCTGGCAGTTTTCTAAAGATCTTTAAAAAATTGATAAAGGGGTGTGGAGTTAGCCTGTCAGTGCTCAGTACATGCTCTGTACACTGTATGCATGGCTGTCCTCCCAGAAGGAAGCCTCTTCTAAAGATGATGCACAAGAAGGTCCCACAAACAGCTTGCTGAAGATAAGCGGATTAAAGACATGAATTACTGAAATTATGTCCTGTGATCTGATGAGACCAATATACATTGATTTGGTTCAGATGGTGTCAAGCGAGTGTGACGGCAACCAGGTGAGGAATACAACGACAAGTATGTCTTGCTTACAGTCAAGCATGTTTTTGGCAATGTAATGTTTGGGACTGCATGAGTGCTGCCAGCTGTGGGGAACTACAGCTCATTGAGGGACTCATGAATACCAACATGTACTGGGAAGCATAAGGAGCATGATTCCCTCCCGTCGGGAATTGGGCTGCAAGGCAGTATATTACAACATGATAATGAAACACACCTCCAGGATGACCACAGCCTTGCTAAAGAAGGGTAAAGGTCTAAACCCTATTGAGCATACATTCAGCTCTGTGATGTTGTCATGGAGAAGTGGAAGAGGATTCCAGTGGTGACCTGTGAAGCTCAATGCCCAAAAGTGTTAAGGCAGTGCTGGAAAATAATGGTGGCCACACAAAATATTGACATTTTGGGCACAATTTTGCCATTTTCTCACTTTTGAAAAATGTTTAAAAACAAAAAAAACCTTTATTTTATGTGTATAAAGTTCTGGCCTTTTTGCCCCATGTTCCCATTTGCTCTTAGAAGCATGTCAGATTAGGCAAAAATGAGGATTTACTAGTTTTTAGCATCATTTGGTTAGCAACATCTGTACTGGGTTCAAAAGCAAACTTCTGGCACCAAACTGATCAACATGGATTAAGTAAATGGATTAAGTCTGAGTTTCAGTGATCCATTTGCTTTGGCCAGGCTGTGGAGGCTTCAGTTTCTGAGCATGCATGCAATAGCAGCAGACAAGAAGGTAAGCTCATCAGTTTCTCCACTCTGACACACAATTCTGAGTTTATGCACTGTGTTTGTGTAAAATGAACCTTACATAACATACATTTGAACACTAGCAGTGTACCTATTTTTATTGGTGACTCATTGTCACAATTGAGGAAGCTTACCACTGATTGTTATTTTTAATGGATCGTCACACATTTGCAGGTGACCTTTCATTGCTGTGTGGTAAGAGGGGTCACAAAGATACAGAAGAGTCTCCTTTCATCTCAAAGAGACAGTGCACTGGGACCGTCGCTGAAATATCAGATTCCTCTGAGAAGAGTGAATGGGAGCGTGATGAAAGGAGCTTGGACGTATCCTCACCACCATCCCTAAAAACTATTGACCAACACAACCAAGAGGTAAACTTTAGCCCAGAGTGATTCTCTGGGCCCACTTTGGCTAAAAACCTTGGGTCCTGCCATTGATGTGGATGTTACTTTAACATGTACCACCTTCCTGAATGTTGATCCGGACCAAAGACATTCCTGTGGGAAATGGTATTCCCAAATGGAAAATGTATTTTTAAACTGACCAATTTTACCATTTGATTGTCACACCTGCTGCCTCCATTTCTACAGTTCAGGATTCCATCCCGGACTTTTACTTTCATAACCTGTATCACAAAAGCCCAAAGAAACAATGTATTAACAGTATCAAGCAACTAATCAGGTAAATACTTTGATGAGTTGTTTATCAGAGTTCAGTCTAAAGTTCTGTGCGCATTTTGGCAGTGGACAGTGCGTTTATGTGCACTTAATATGATAACTGTAGAGAATACGATTTTGTTAGTAATACGATCAGCAAGTTTACTTCCACTTAAGTAATTAGAAAGTGGGAATCCTGGAAGTTTCATAACTCAGATAATAATTGGATAGTTCTACTTTGCAACCAGCCACTCAACTTCAGAGTTTAATAGTAAATAATTAAATTAATCATTTTCCTGAGCATATACTGAGCTGTCTCCCCATAGTGTTTGATAGCAATTTATCGGGTGCTACATTAATTCTATGGTTTCCAGAAAAATCAGCCAGGCCTATAAAATATTAAACTCTAGTTGTTGCTGGTGAAGTAGGGTAAGTGGCTGTAGAAATGCTTAGAAACATTGTAAGCTCTGTGATTTCACACACAGTGCAGAGAAAAAGAAAACGTGCTTAGAACCCTGGGTGCTTGTCTAAAGGCATATTAAGGCCAGGAATATTGGAAAGTAGTCTAGAGCGCTGGATGATGTGAAGACAAACGTTATGTTAAAAAAAAGCCTTTTATCCCTAGGCACAGTGTATTTGTGTTTGTCTCTTCTGAATGTTTTAGCTTAGCATGAATCAATCTTAGTCAAATGTTTTCACTAACACTGATACCATTGCAAAGAACATAACTTAAATATTGTAATTACACGTTTGTCGGTACTATCCAAACCTGCTACTGAAAGAAATGCTATTTTTCCATACTATTGTATTTCTTCTGTACCCTGTTAACTTGCAGACGTTTGGTATTAACTGGTCAGTTGTCTGATCTGTTTGTTTAGGTGGAAAGGGAATGGCTTCATGAACTTGACAATCTGACAGAATGGGATTGAAACTAGGTCTGAAGAACTACCTTACACTTACAGCATTTGTGACACCAACGTGAAACTAATAACGTACAATCCAAGCAGTAAAAGGTTGAGGGCCTTGCTTGAGTCCCCAACAGTGACAGTTTGGCAATGTTAATATTTGAACCCTCAACTTTCTGGTCCTTAGTATGGTGTCTTTACAGGTGTACCACAGTCTACCTTTTATTATACATTCAGTATTGTTTTTGATAGTTTTGTTAGTTACTGTTCATTGTGTTTTTCTCATTGTTTTGTTTACTGTTTTTACAGTAAATAGTATGGTTTGAAAGAAAAAAAGTCTCTCTCATGTCGTACTGTAGTTTCAGTCATTACCACATGATGGTCCAAATATTATCCATGATTTAAGTAGGGATGAAAATGAATGTTCCTTTCCAGATATCAGTTTTATTCCACAAAAAGACTTGGTTACAAAGCCAGTTCACATTTTTTCTCTTTGCACTAAACTCGAATAGCAATAGATGCCACAAATGGCTATGTGGTATAATATCACAACATGAACTGTATTGCTGTGAAGTGTGTGGACACGCTTGCCTAACTTCACAACAAATGTGGTGGCGACCTGCATCCTAAGACACGTAGACCCAACCCCAACCAGCACTGAGACTCAAGAATACATATGTACAGCTGGACTTATGGCACCATTCCAATCATCATCCATCATCAGTAATCATTACGATTAACCAGTGAGTCCCCTCACCATTCAAAAACTAATTTCAAAAGGTAGAGTGCTGTTTCATGATACTAAATCTGATACTGGAATGAGCTCTGTAATGGCACAGGTTAGGTGTGATGCCTGCAGAGTCATGTAATGTGGGAGATTTCTGTGTCATGTCTGAAAAAGGTCAGGTGGTGTATAATACACTGGCGCCTTGACCAGAGTGTATCACCCTGCACCTAGTGAATTCCAAGTTAGGTCCCAGATTCTCCCTATTGACCCTGACCAGGATAAGCAATGTAAAACAGGATTCTTTTTACATTAATATAATTAGCAGCAATAGTAGTAATGGTTGGAGTAATTATAGTAATAGGTAATTATATTATTTAATTGTGACTCCAAATCAGAAAAAAAATGAGGAAGTTAAAAAAAAAATTACATTATATAAACATTGCATTTACTTATTTAATTACAGACATTTATGAAATCAAAATATTTTTTTTCTGGTCAACTTCAGTTAATTTGTTAATAAAGTGCTATATCTGCATTCAGGCCTGAAACACTTTTAAAAAGAAGTCGGGATGTAGGAGTTTGGGGCTAGTAATGAGGTAAAAAGCAAAATTGTGATTTCATACATGTTAAATGTAATAAATAATTAACATGTTATGTCAATATTGTAATCATGATTTGAAATAAAATGAAAAAGAAAAAATGAATAATGTTCAAAAAGAGCAAATGTATAATGAAATGAATTAAAATAATGTTTTCCAGGACTGATTTGAATCGCACATTTATAATTCAAATAATTAAATGTGTCAAGAATGCCGAAGGAATTTCAGTCCGTTAAGGGGAAAGGCACTAGCCTAAACTGAAGACGAATGATCACTGATCCCTCAGAACCACTGCATTAAGATCAGTCATTCATCTATAGCTGATGTAACCAAATGAGCAAAGGATATTATATTAAGCCTCATATTAACCATGTCCTGGAGACTTCTCTGGGCATGGTGGCAACTGGGATGGGCCGTCACATACTGGAAACATGTATTGGCATCAGACTAATCATATTTTATAAAGAATACATGAGGTATGCTCCGGAACCAAGACTAAAACTACTATCCAGACTGTTACCCGCATCAAGTCTAAAAAAACAAGGTTGAATCCATTTTTTAGTTTTGATCTTCCCAAGGTTTCTCCCTTATAACATTTGGGAAGCTTTTCTTTGCCACTATCATCCTAGGCTTGTTCAATTCTGGTTTGGAGGTTATATTTCTAAAGGTGATTTAAGGTAATGCTCTGTTGTGAAAAAAAAAAAAAAACACTGGATAAATACATTTTACCTGATTTTCTTCTCATTTAAAAAGTCTTCAAAATTATCTGTGTAATATATTATGTCTGTTCTGTTATAGCGTGTCTCTTTAAATTTCAGAAGATAGACCAATTAAACATTTATTTTACCCCTGTGCTCACATAACAATTTTTGGTTGAACATTTTATGTTTTAACGGGTTCGGGCCCAGCAAAGCAAGATAATATAATATTATATGTAAATAGTCTCGCTTGACTTTCTGCGCATGTGTGCTGTATTTTATGTAATCCCGAAATTTATCGTAATTATGCAAGTTTCTTATAATAAAGAGGAGAAAGTGCGGTACGAGTGTGCACAGTGTAGCCGAAATTTAAAAAAACGTCCTAAGTCCATTTTTTAATACAAATAACTCTGTGGTGCCTACATAGGTGCACTATGATAGGTATAAGATGGTGGCTCTAGCACACTATGCAGTGCACTCCGGTTTAATGAGAAGTGATTTAGGACTGAGCCAAACGACGTTAATTCTCACGTGTCTCGCGAGAGTGCACTGGGTTGTAATGTGGATTACAGACAGTGATCGTGAACTGGGAGAACTATGGAAGAAATGCGGTTGTGCTGAGCGTTACGGACAGGACGTGGAGTGAGAGATGTGGAGCACAGTTTGCTGGTTAAAGGTACGACTTTTTAAAACTCATGCTTGTCAAACGTGAGTGCTTTCTTTGAGAAGGTTATTTGTGTTAGACCGCTAACTAAACTGACAATACCGGTCATGGCTGACCTGCCATAGCACTGGGATTATAGCTGACATTCCACAGTAATATATAGAAACAAAAGCTGTGTGGGTTTGTTGTGTTTACATGCATTTTCATTGCGATTTATTTCGCTGTAAAACAGCCGCTGTGTTACAATAAGCGCCTATCCGTGTTGTTACTTGCTAACTAGTTAGCCACCGTTGCTAAACACAACATTGTACATTTTCTACACCTGTAGTAGCCGTTTAATGCATTATTTTATAGCTACACAAAATTACAACATTCAGTTCGTCACCTGTTTCAGATAGGTGAGTCTTTATCTAAAACCAGGTCTAACTGTATCACGATTTTTAATACCTGTTCTCTCGAATGAATTGAATCTCTTCAGTTTACGTGAATCATCGTAACTGCAACTTTTATAACTTTATAATATGTGCAACTAGACAATTTGAGCTCAAGTTCTCTCCAGCAATATAAGACGTTGTTTATCCACACAAACTTATTCTAACTTATTATGGTTAGGCAGCCTGAAATAATTAATTCATAAGTCATTTATATCATATAGCAGACTTATCCAGAGCGACTTACAATCCAAGCAATTGTGGGTTAAGGGCCTTGCTCAGGGACCTAACAGTGGCAGAGGTGGGATTTGAACCCTGGACCGTCTGGTCCACAGTCCAGTCCCTTAACCACTACCTTATTGAGTTTGTGTATCGTGTTATTTAAACTCTAATGTTAACAAATATTGAGTAAGGTGATGTCATGTACTTGATGGCAACTAAGTTTCCACTGTCCACTAGACACAGATGACCTAACAGTTTCTTTAGTTTTGTTCTAAGTTTGTAGTTTCTAATTATTGCACTACAGTTTAAGTAGTCTCATTCTGTTTTTTAAAGCATTTTTTCTAGTTAAAGTGACAACTTGAAATTCCTCAGTGAAGGGTGTCTGTATTTTATTGTTATTATTATTATTATTCAGGGTTTTTTTTTCATCAATTCGTCAGCTTTATGCGAAATACTTAGCAGGACTGGTACCTGGTAACTTGTCACTAGTCGACTTTCCCTTAAATCAGACACATTAACTGATTAATTTATTATAGCTACACTTATGTTATTGATACTGTCTATTTCAAGGTGATTTTTATGTGGTCCTCAAATTCTGGGATAGGCTTCAGACCCATCCCATGTAGTGTCCTGACCAAGTCTAGACAATAAAATAGAGATGTTACACGTATAAAGACACAATGTATATGGAATAAGCATTGAAAAATCATTAAGTCTTTGCAGACTGTATGGAAATAAAAAAAAGTATGTGGCCCATCCTTTGACCTTAGAACTACATTTACATTGCAAGCAGATGGAATACAGACTGGAATAAGTAAGTAGACATAATGTACATTCATAATTTTATGCACCCCTGGTCAAACTACATTTAAATCCTGTTGTCCACATGTACATTTAGTAAACAGAACCTCTCTGTAAATATAGAGTTGAATTCCTAAATGATCAAATCCAATTTGGGGAATGCTCACACTGAGCCCGGCTACCTTGAACTGCACAAGAGCGTGATCGTCCCTCCCCACACACGCTCCTGCTGGCCTGCACTCACATTGCGCTTCACACTGAGTGCCTTTATGTACGCTTAATAATCTGATAACTGCAGAAATCAGATTTAGTATGTAATGTGATCAAGAAGTATACGTGCACTTTAGTAATCAGATAATGGGAAACCTTTGTACCCAGCCGAAAGTCTCTCAGTCTGACAAACTTAAATTTTTTAATTAATATAAATAATTAAATCCTTTATTTTCTTGAGTCGATGCTGCGTTTGAGTGTTTGACAGCTGATTAAAGGTTCATCATTTAAATACAGAGTTGCCAGATTATATACTCGTCACTGTTCTGACCCCAAGCATGCTTACATCATGATGCTTTGTGGGTCAAACTTAAATCTGACCTATTATGCACCTTTCCCACACAGTTTCCTGTAGTTTTTATGAAATATGTAACACAGGTCAATATACCACAAGGACAGAGTACCAGTGTGTCTTCTCATTCGTTTTTTTCAGAACGATCCGTTTTCAGTGCCTGTTCATTTAAATAATATTAAGCCGCTGGTCACCCCACTCTCTTCAATAACTTGTAGCAAGTGATAAACTTTATATGAATCCCTTTTAAATTAGCAGCAAGAATCCTGTCTATTCAGAAAATATAGTGATGGAAAATCGCAAAAAAAAAAAAAAGAGAGCGCAATGGGGAGAGGTTTTCTGATGGAACGTTTTAACGTGTATTGCGCCATTTACCTTTAAATGAAGCTGGCCATGTTGTTCTCGGAGTTGTAATGTTTATTTATTTGGATATTGGAATAGTTGTTTTTATTTAAAATTTGACTGGTATGAACTGAACAAATTAAGGTTTGACATGTACCTGGGATAGGGTGGATCAGCAGTTTAGGGTATTGAAGTCAAATAACAGCTAAACTACTCATGTTGGACAAGAGCCAGAAGGCCCTTAACCCATAATTGCTTAGATTATGTCTCTTATAAGGCTGTATGAGTTGTAATTAGCTCTGGATAAGATGACTAACTGTACCCAGCTCAGTTCTTTTAAAGCGAACCTGAACATGATCCAACTGATCTCAGGTCAAATTAAGGGACACTCTCTTGTTTTGGTCCTCATTAACACAGACGAGCTCTCAGATCGCTTGGCATTCACACCAGTTCATGTGTAACTTTGAATCATGGTTATTCATGTATCCCATGGTGCTGTTTTACATAACAAACAAAAAGAAAATACAATGTGAAATACCAAAAAAGAAAAGCAAAGCATGGAATGATAATTACTATAATTATCTTTTTCTTTTAATAAAACTATAGTCTTATTAAAAACTAAAAAAGCAGTCATAAAAAGAAATAACTTGCTGTGATTTGTTTAAAATAAAGCATGTGTAGGATCAACACTAAAAAGAAAGACTTTTAGAGGAGGATATTACAATCAACTAAGCTGCATAATTAACAGCACCAATTTGGTGTATCATGTGCAGAAAACTCACTAACAGCTCCATATCACAAACCTCAGCTGTTCCCCTTTTCATACTGTTAACAACATGTGAAGTGGTCAGGATCCATTTTGCTTTTACAATGCATGGCTAGGGAGGCACGGTGGCTTGGTGGGTAGCACTGCCACCTCACAGCAAGAATTAAATCCCACGGTGGAGTGGCCTGGGTCCTTTCTGTGTGGAATCTGCATGTCCTCTCCATCCATGTGTGGGTTTACTCCAGGTACTCTGGTTTCCTCTCGCAGTCCGAAGACATGCGTGTTAAGCTAATTGATTACTCTAAATTGGCATTGACTTGAATGTGTGTGTATATATAATTAGTCCTGATATAACCAGTGACACCAATAGCGATATTAAGTAAACCAAATAAACAAACAACGCATGACTCAAGCAGACCACAAAATGAACCACAAGTTTGATTTGGTGGCTGTTAATAGGGGTCTGAGTTTCGTGTTCACATGTATAAAAGAAGCCATGACCAAGTCCACATAAGACACTGAATTATTCATGCCCTTAAACACGGTCATTACACTTTTTGGTGTGTAAACCTTGTAGGACCATACGTTGCTCTACGTGTGGTCAGCAAATTGGACTAGTTAGTTAAAGTTGTGGACAGGACATTATTCAGGTGGACTAACTGATGACTATCTGATGCATCATTCATAACATCAGAAGCTTGTTATACTGATATCATGCTTTATATAAAATGCTCTTATGAGCTAACAAAAGGCAATGCTGATTATATAAAGTAATGAAATGTGACCGTTGTTTGGCCCCTGTTCTTAGTCACATCATCAATAGAGGTCTATTATACTCTAAATTTTCAGCAGGTTTCGGCTTCTTTCTCGCAGACTTGCCAGAGTGAGGATGTTTAACTGTCTGGCACATCAACCGTTGAAAGCTTTCTGCAGGATTTCGCTGTATCAGCGAGCTCACCTGTCTCATCTCCCACCCCGACTAACACGACCGGGCTTAGGTAAGCCTCTTGCTCTTTATTCCAGTTGGATTTACGGTGGATTCTCCTCCACTTCGGCTAGATTATTTACTAAAATAAA
Source organism: Parotocinclus spilosoma (assembly GCA_033117975.1). NCBI lineage: Eukaryota > Metazoa > Chordata > Actinopteri > Siluriformes > Loricariidae > Parotocinclus > Parotocinclus spilosoma. The sequence continues at coordinate 14,892 of JAVSBV010025611.1, read as the reverse complement.
AACGAAAATTATTTCTGCCCTCATCGTTTGCACTGTACTCTGAATTGAGTTTTGGGAGAAAAAAGTTGTGACTCAACTCATACTCGTGTTTGTGATTTTGTCTTGATATTTACATCTACAGTACAATATTTTTAGTGCAAAGAAATGCAGAGGAGTCCTAAAATGGTTTAAGGGAACAGCCAACTGAAAGGAAAACCGAAAAAGGTTGAATTGTCTCGGTTTTCAGGCTGAGTAGTTAGCATTAGCATGTAACCCAAGTTCACCAATAGAGCAAGTGTTTGCTTTTACATTTTTTTTTACTTACCCTCCTAACCAAATTCAGAGAAACCAGAACTGTGGATGGAGAAGCTGAATAGTGGTCGTCTAAAGAACGATACTGATGAAGAAACCTCAACAATGTCTTTGGCAGCCTTTGCGAAAAGTCCACAACACTGCATGCTGCGTCTCCTGTGACACTTGACTCACCCTGTATTTCCTGAATAAAGGGGAATATTAGGCCAGCCTGAGTTTTCTGTAAGTGAATATAATTTAAAATCTTTCCTATCGCTGTGTGCAGGATGGCAGAGTGGACATAGAGGCTACAGCTTGTGGTTTAGTTTCCCCTCTCATCGAGGAGCAGCTTTATCCTGGGCACAAGTTCAGTACTATTCTACATCTGGAAGTAGTAAAGATGGACCACCTAAAGTTTCAGACCCTGATAGGTCAAAATTCACTGCTCAGCCCTCAAAAGACCCTGCTGGTAATTGATGCTGTGATTTTCATGCATTCTTTTAGAAATGTGTGATTGTCATCATTTTGCAGCTAAGAACATACTTTTATTATTGATTATTAATCTACCTTGTTCATTCATTTTTAAGAATCCAAATCTCAGATTCTGTCCAAAGCAGAAGCCATACAGGTGAAAGGTAATGTAGTGAATCAGTTACGTTTGTCCAGTTGTTATACCGTGTAGGATTGCACACAACATGACCCGCCCTTTCTTTTGATGTTTTTAGTGCGGGCAGTGTTAAAGAAGCGGGAATATGGTACCAAATACACTCAGAACAATTTCATCACTGCTGTTCGAGCCATGAACGAGTTCTGCCTCAAACCCAGGTAAATGCACTTATTTTTAATGCACTTATTAATGAAATATTTTTAGATTCTCCTGGGTGTTACTTATGGATCCTGAAAGCACTATTCCCAAGTTCACAGAATCCTCACCCTCCCTCCTGTGGCAAATATTGTGTATGTTTACTAAAAACATGTATCTGTTGTGCGCTATCGTTAAATTGTTATTCAAGTTATTGATCTTGCATGTTCATTGATGTGCCTTGTCTTTTTTGTGCTTCAGCTTGATTTATCTGTTGTTTTGCTTTATATATAATTATAGTATTGTTATTAGTATTAGTGTACACATTTGTTTTTAATGGTCTTAATGGATTGCAGTTGTACACTGTACAAACACATCAACTCCCTGCACATGCACAAACTCTGAACACCAATATAACGTTTTAGTCCAGTAAGGAATGCTGGGATATGTCTATCCATTGTCCACGACACACACACAGTCACACACTAGGGGCTTTAGAGACACCAATTAACCCAACACATATGTCTTTGGGCTGTGGGGGGAAACCGGAGTAAACCCACACAGACACGGGAGGACATGCAGATTCTTGCGGGTATATGTGTGAAAGAGAAAAAAAAACTCTGGTAGGAGAGCCAGTTTCCTGTATAATGTAAAATGGACAAGCTTTTTTATCCACAAGCACATACTGTGTTCATTCTTTCATTCTACATGCATTAAAAGAGAGTAAAAAAAGTACAGTGGGACCTCAGTTACCGACCGCAATCCGTTCTGAAAAGTTGGTCGCTATATGAAATGTTCGCTATCCAAAACAATTTTCTCCATAAAAAATAAAGGAAATAGAAATAATTGGTTCCCAGACCCTAAGTTACAGGCTATATAGGTATGTTTTTTTTTTTTTTAAATGAGAGCAGTTATAATAAAGTACAAATGGAGTTAAATAAACATTTAAAGAAAGCATTTAAACATAAGAAAATATTTAGTAAACATGAGAAAACCTTTTGACTGTGATGGGATGGCATGAGTGGATGGAGGTGTGGGGTGGAATTAGTGCTTGGAGGGGGAATCCATAAGAACATGATTGAGGGCTATATTATTCAAATAAAACACAAAAATCATAAAATAAAAAGGATGCGTAAAGATAACAAACGTCAGATCGTAACTGTGTCTCGAGCACGAATGATGCTTAGTCTGAGATGCTGGTCGCGTGTAGGTGACGTAACTGTTCGCTATCCCAAATTTTGTTCGCTATCCCGGGCAAATTTTTACCGAAATCTTTGGTCGTTATCCGAATTGTTTGCTGTCGAAGGCGTTCGCTAACCAAGGTTCCACTGTAGTAGTGAAGTAGTGAAAAGTAGTGAACCAGACTTTATCTCAGACCTGCTATTTGCTAAATATCCCTTTGCATGCTACTTTGCTGACAGTGTCATACTAAAATTTTCATATATGAAAACACAATTTAAAAAAATATCTGTGTGTTTGCAGTGACCTTGATCAGCTAAGAAAAATCCGCCGGCGGAGTCCTCATGATGACACAGAGGCCTTCACGGTCTTTTTACGCTCGGATGTGGAAGCTAAGTACGTGCTATCGTACCTGTAAATTCATGTTCTCCATGTCACTCTTGTTTCATGTTTATGGTGGTTTCCATTTGCTGTTTGTGTCTGATAGGGCCTTGGAGGTTTGGGGCAGCATGGAGGCACTTGCTCGAGAGAGGAAACTAAGGAAAGAGGTGGAAAGACGATACCAAGAACGTAAGTGGTCTGTGCGTTGTGCAAAGCGAATCCTAAGTGACTTATTTCTTGTCAATGAATCTGAGGTTATTTAAGTAATACAGGTGTTGATCCTAAAATCCCTTTTTCTCATCAGATATGTTCAAAAATCAGCAGCTGTTGAAGGAGTACAAAGATTTCTGGGGAAACACAAAAGTAAATATTTTATTCTGCGTTTTAAACAGAAAATGTTGTTTTGATTTAAAATTATTTTAATTTAGAATGGCCATGGACTGGTTAACCATGTGATTTATGTTTGTTGGCAAAAGTTCGCTTAACTATGTGACAATAAAGTTATGTCAGCAAAGTACCTGGGTGTACTTAATGACCAGACATGATATTTAATAGATTTTTTTTGTCCCATAATGGCACTGACATATTACAGGAAAAGACTTATCAAGCTTCAGTTGGGAAATATTGGATCTCTAGGCATGGCGAATCATTATTTTCACACATGAATTGGCTGTCACAGCGTCCATTTGAAAGTCTTTCTTAATTTTCTTCCCTTTGTGCAGGCATTGTATGTTATGCACTGTATCACTAATGTTACATTTGTATCATTTAGCAGACACCCTTACAGTCCTAGCAATTGTGGGTTAAGGGCTTTTCTCAGGGACCCAAGAGTGGCATAAGTGGGATTTGAACTCTGGACCTTCTGGTCCATAGTCCAGTACCTTAACCACAATACCATTTACACCGAGTTGTGAAACTCTCTTCAATGGGCCAGTTATATTAGAGTTGGTTAAACTATTTTCGCAGTTTGCTGTTCATTAAATTGGCAATGTATTTTTTTGTTAAACCTTTTCCAATTATGTTTGAATTTTGAACTTTTTTTCACAGCCTCGATCAGGCAAGAGGGCCACTTTTCTCCAGGGACCAGGAAAGGTGGTGATGGTAGCTATATGCATGTGAGTATGTCTTAATCTACTTCCTTAAAGTACTTCCTGATTTCAGAAACTCTACAATGAGAATTCTGTCTATCATGTACTTCAACAAGGTTTTCAGAAGTGCAGTATTTTTTATTACTACAATAAATTATTCTTTGATTGCAAATGATTAGATTCTGTAGGCTTTTATGGCTGCTATAAGTTTTAGTGATACACCATAATAAGTTCTGAAACTTAATCACACTGAGCCAAATGACAAAACCCTCTCTTCATGGGAATTATTCTTTTAATGATGTGTAACAAAAAAATTACGGGTCACTTGCCTTATGATTCTGTTGACATTTATCTGATTTAGCGTAGTTAGCACGGTCGCACTCTTTCTGGATATTGATTCCTCTCACCTGACCCACATGTCCTTGTCACATCTACACTTTAATCCTTTTTATGAAACAGATTGTCTGGGCAGCAAGTTTAAGCTAAAGTTGCACTGCACTAACTCAAAAAGAAGAGGGAAAGAAACAGAGGTGTTTATTTATTTTAAAAGTATTTTATAATGTTAAAATTTGACACTTAATTTATGACCAGTTTAACGTTTTTGGCCAAAATATTATAATGTTGTTTAGGCCCCAATTGTTTTCTTGCTTGACCACATTAGAAATTCAGTATCCTTTACACCTACATTGTGGAAAAGCCAATCAAGAATGTTTGTTCATGTTCTGTTTTCCTTGATAATAGAGCCACTATTTTTCCTGACAAGGTTTTGGGAAGGGTAGACCCCAGGCTCTTGTCAGAATGGAGTAGTTCAAAGATTTTTTTCAGGGGTAAGAATGATCTGCCATGATTTTTCTACTTACCTCAATGTCCTGGAGTCGTAGGTCCTCCAGGGATGGCAGGTTGCAGTACATCACCTTATGGGAAGAGCTGCAGTCTCTGTCCTTGACAGTGAATGCAATTTACACAGTGGTGAAGGTTAAAAAGAGAATAGTCTTTCTGTAAAATGTACCTTCAATTCAACTCACTTTTATTTGTATAGCGCTTTTTACAATTTACATTGTCACAAAGCGGCTTTACATTGAAACATGAACAATTGTCACAAATTGGATTCTTATGTCCCTAATGAGTGAGCCAAATGGCGACAGTGGAAAGAAAAAACTCTTAGATTAAGAGGAAGAAACCTTGAAGGGAACCAAACTCCGAAGGGAAACCCATCAACCATCAACGCCTATGGCAGATTGAACTTCTTTAGCTGTTGTAGGTTTTGTAAGTTTGCTCTTCCTTCTGTTCTGCGTTTTTTATTTTTATTTATTTTTTGTTTTAACTTTGTTTCGCTATTTTTTTTATTTTATTTTTGGGTGACAGAACTGATTTTCTGCTCTTACTTTGGGATGAAGGTGCGCCGGAAACTTGGGGATTACACAATATGTACTAGGGAGCTACGCATGGTGATAGAGCAGAGTTGCCTTCAGAGTTCTGAGATCTGCCTGTTTAATAATAATGCTATTCAATTTGAAGATCTCTTTAAACCATGTCAAATTTAGATTTTCTGTGGAAGATCTAATAAATGCTGGGTCTTCAGAAAAAGACGTGCTTAAAAATCTTGTTTCTTAAAGGACTCTCTTGTTATAGAGTTATGGTACTAGACTTCTGTCAGTATCAAAGTACAATTTCTGACATTGTGAGAACCCTTCTGTGCATTTCATTTAAAAAAGGTCCAGGTCAGAGTGGTTCTTACATTCCCAACAAAGGACAGGGTAACGAGACAGGGTGGCTAGTTGTTTTTATAAATCAGATTGCAGAGCTTAAGTAAAATCATGTGCACTCACGTGAATGACAACAGCAGGCATGTGAAATTTATCTGTTCATACAGACAGTACGGTTCATTAGAAGCCCAGTCTTACACTAATGGTGTAATGATATTATAGTATACATACAGTGTTTAGGTATGTATACCATATTTTACTTTTATTGTGTTTAAAAGTGTAAGCATGTCAGTTCTGAGACTGTAAAAAAGAAAAGGTTGTTTGGAAAGGTGCCCAAAATGTTACTCATGCCTTTGACTTTTTGCCAATTCACATTTTTCCCCAATATTTCTGCATTTCAATATGAAGAAGCAGCACAGTGGCACAGCAGTTAACCTGGTTCCGTTCTGACATCAGACTCCAGCTGTGTGGTGTTTGCATGTCTTTCTTGGTATCTGTGTGGGTTTACTCTGGGTACTCTGGTTTTCTCCCAAGATGTCTTTGGCTAATTGTTTTTTCTAAAGTGCTTTTAGTGAGTGTGAGTGTATGTGCCTTACGATCGATTGCCACTCTGCCAAAGGTTGTTCCTGCCTTTCTCCCTGTGCCGCTGGGTAGGCACGGACTTTCCCACGAACCTGGTCTGGATGAAGAAAATGAATGAATTAGTTAATTTGGATAAATGTTTTTTCTTCAGTTTTGTTCCCTGTAGAGGTAAAGAGGTTGGGAAAAATAAAATTCTTATATACTGGTATTACAATGTACCGTTTAGATAATCACTTCTGTAACAAGGTGTCTGCTTGCCAGAGAACCTATATTTGTGTGAATGTAACATGTGTGTTGTTGCTGGTGTGAGTTAATGAGCAGGTCCTCAGCTGGATTTGGCGTTCAGGCTTCTGTAATACGCCTGAAGCTACTGAACAATTGATTAATAATGAAGAGGGCCAACCAAAATCTCTGTAGAAATAGCAGCCTTTCAGAAATGTTACACTCTTGGTTTAGAGATGCGTGATACTGATGCACACTTTTATTTTTGGTTATCAGAAATGGACTGAATTTTATTTTCAAACTCCTTGCATGGGTTTATACGGGATCCGCCAGCATGTTCTCAGAGGCCGTCCACTCCCTGGCAGATACATGTAATCAGGTGAATCCTTATTTATATTACTCTTAATTGTCTTTCTGAAAGTTGTTCTGTGTTTTATTAATTCATATTTGTTTTTAATATTTTCGTTTGTCCATCAGGCCCTTCTTGCACTGGGCATTAGTCAGTCTGTGCGTAATCCAGACCCTGGACACCCGTAAGTAAGAGCAGATATTATTTAAAGTAAAAGGTGATTTCCAGATTTTAACAGTACAGTCTATCCAGACAGTGGTTTCAAAAAAAGCACATCCGACTCATGTATTGCCCTATAGAGAATTTGGTCTCACATTAAACATGATCTAACTGCAAAATGTTTTTCAGGTAGTCATTGACTCATTTGTATTCATTGGTACTGAGAGGAATAGTATTTCTTTCTATAAATAAATGACTGTAAGGTTACTTACATTGTACATTGTTTAAAAAGGAGAAAGTGTTGTCCCATATTAAGATACTTAGTAATGATTTGCTGGCATGTACATTAAAAGCTTAATGTTTCTCTCTTTTTGCCTGGCAGTGTATTTACAATAATGTCTGAATGTGACCTTTGATTATAAAAGCCATGAATCTTTAAACCTCTGCAAACTAATACTTTGCTCATTTTCCCTCTTTTTTATCAAAGGTACGGTTTCTCCAACATGCGCTACATTGCCTCGCTCATAAGCGGAGTGGGCATTTTCATGATGGGTGCAGGCCTGTCCTGGTACCACGGAATAATGGGTCTAATGCACCCTCACCCAATAGAGTCACTTCTCTGGGTCAGTTACAGTATGTAAATACTTTGAATAGTGTACATGTGATGTATTTTAAATACATGTAACCTGCATCAACACTCATATCTGGACTTTTCACAGGCCTACTGTATTTTGGCAGGATCTCTAGTTTCTGAAGGAGGTAATAGTTCATCTTTTTCCCATGGCATGATTTAGTAAGGTAGTGACATGGATATGAGCGTTGTATTTTGTATACTTCAGTTCTCATGTGTTTTTTTACAGCAACTTTGCTGGTGGCTATTACAGAGATCAAGAAGAGTGCTCACAAGCAAGGAGTTTCTTTCTATGAGTATGGTATGAAGTTCTTTCGATTTCTTTTGTCATTATTTTTTTGTCATTGGTCAACGGTAGAGCTATTGGCCATATTTGCTATTTTCTAAAAGAATAGCAAAGTAGAAAAAATGAAACAGATGCATTTTTAGAGCTAAGCCAAATGTATCATGTCATGCCTACTTTGGTGTCCCAGTGCTTGTCTCTTGCAGAAAAAACTGGTTTTCGAAGGAACGTTAATTTAGTGAGTGTGTTTACATTTACTTAATATTCCGATAGCTGCAGAAAATCAGATTTTTTCAGTATTCCGATCGAGTTTACATGCACTTATATATTTAGATAATGGGATTTATACTTTGAAAACAGCCAATAATCTCACAGACAGATGTGATGTAAACATCAAACTTTAATATTTAATAATGACTATAATTTCTTTGTGCATATACTGTTTGTTTCCCCAGATAAGTTCAGTAGAGATTTTGAGTGTGCTGCATTTAATTCCAGGGTTGCCAGATTCCTAATAAACAGATAAACATACAACCAGGTCTATGGAAACGAACCACAAAGAAGCAAAGTCTCTTAGAACAGGCAGCCCTTGTTTAATTCTGCCTCTTCCTGGACAGCTGTACACTGATCTGAATATGAAGTGCATAAAGCACACTAAATATTATCAACATCTCAGTCAAATCCTGCTATCAGACATCCAGTTATCTGAATATGCACCAACTCTTACTTAGAGAGATGAAGCTCTTCCCATCACACAATATTAGACACGTCTAGTTTTGAATTCTGAATTGTCTATTTCAACTTTACTGTAATTTCCCGTGAAAATCACGATTGCAAGAGATGCTGAACTAGACTTAAACCTGGGAGGCTGCAGTTGTGGATCTGAGTTTTAGACCACTGTGATGTGGAACTATTGTCACTGAGTATGGTTTTAGCTTAAGTTTGTGAACTCTTTAGAGTTTTCTATATAGTTTCTACCATTCATAGTTGTCTATACATATAGTTGCAGTTCTAGATGGACAAGATGCTGATACTTTTGCCACTCACAGATATGTGATATCAGATCATTTTCCTCTATACGTAATCTAACTATACAAAGTCTAATTTATATTAATTTTGGCCCATTTGTTTAATTGAGATTTCCTTCTACTCTTGGGACTTGTGGAAAAATCTGATTATGTTTAGGTTCTGTTTTTGCACAACTACTAGTACTCACCGTTTTACAATGGCCAGGTATTTCAACTTTACTATAGGGATCTGATAATGCACATCCAGAAGACACTGACTTTTGCACTTTTAATTTCGATTTTTTTTTCTTCAGGCAAGCTATACATAGTATTATTCTCTGCTTCTGATGGTGAACGAGAAAGTCGGCAGTGTGTGAAATAAGGAGTCACATGGCAGGAGTGATGAGCACTGGGAAATATAGTGAGGAAAAGCCGTGGTCATGACAATCATTTTTGGTTTTCGCATTCAATTTATTATTCAATATGTTGCATGAGTTAATTAAATACTTTTCTATAAAAGAAAAGTATTCTCCACATTACATACCAGTGATGGTGCTATGGAACAATGCAAGACATGATCGAAAATTTAGTGGAACAAATAACTCTTCAAAATTAACTTGAGCATGAGAGCCAACTCTGTCAGAATTCATCTTACCAGTGGAACAATTGAAAACCCAGTGTGCATACTGAACATGGTCTCAATAATGACCTGTGGCGCACTGTTATATTGGCCCCATGCTGAAATAAGCTAATAAAAAATAATAGAATGCCATGTGTCAGTACGTTTATAGGCTTTCTACAGCAGCTAAGTAGTGCATTGTTAGCCATTGTAATTATATTGAATGAAAATCGATTAAAAATGTATGAATTCATGGACGGGTGGCTGGACAGAAAAGCTACTGACAAGTTTGTCTAGATGAGAAATTGTTGCATGGCTTTTCAAGCAGTCCTTCCTATCAGTGAGTCTTTTGCATCGTTACAAGGCATGTCATTTTAACTAATTCTGTACAAGGTAACATCATGGTCAGATACAAAGGGCTTCAGGGTTAAACTAAACATGTTTAGCAAACCCACTGCAGAAATCTAGACCCACCTTTACCATCACATGTGATAGCAGGTTGCATCCAGCCCTGGGTGACCGTTGTCTGAGATTGAAAGCTTTTGGTTATGTCACTTGTCTTTGCCTTGACTTTGTCCTTTTGTGATTTCATTCAGGAGGAGCATTTGTGTTTGGATTCTCTGATTTAAGTATATTTGTGTGTATCAAAGTTCAATGCTTCCCATTCAGAGATTGTATTGTGCCCCAGCAGACTTTCTATGCCACAGCTGTTGCTGTAACAGGGAGTGTAACAGAGTTTGTCACCACTACTTTTGTGCAGAATCGTACCCAGTTGCAGTTCTTAGAAGAGGATCCTATTACATTAGTGTTCAGATACTGAGTCAGGGTTTCTCATTTTTACAACTTGTAGTAAGTCTTATTGTATTCTAACCTGCATCAACAGTAACTTCATTTAATCTTTGCTTTTGTAAGTATTATGAAGGCAGATTTTGCAAGATACAGACAAACACATGCTGGCGCCAGTAGTCTCACAGTTTTGTGTACAAGATTTACACAAAACAGGTTTGGGCTGGGTTAATTACATTTTGGTGCTATAGGGAAAACTTTGTTTTTGCTTAACTAATAAGTGCAGAAAGCCAGTATAGCACCAGGTACTTTAACCAATCTGCATTCACTTAATAGCAATAGATAAATTATGTAACTTATCCTTGGTCCTCTCAAGGTTTCTTTCTTCTACATTCAGGGAGTTTTTAATTTGGTATTGGCCTTTTAATATAATATAATATTGTAAAGCTGCTTTGAGACAATACTTCATTGTAAAAAGCACTATATAAGTAACCTTGACCTGACTTAAACCTTTGAACTGCTGAGTAGTTAATGTAGTGTGTTTTGGCATGTAAATTATTTCTGCTAAAATAAACCTGTTTCGTGTTGTATGTTTTTGTTTCAGTAATGCAGAGTCGAGATCCCAGTACTAATGTGGTCTTACTGGAGGATGCTGCAGCAGTACTGGGAGTAGTGCTAGCCGCTGGCTGTATGGGTCTGACCTCACTTACAGGTTGAATTCACATTTCTGTTTTTATTTCAAGTGTACATGTTTTTCTTGTCTGAATAATTTAAAATGTGCAACTCTCCCACACCGTCCTTGGTTCTGTGTACTTTGCCATGTGTATATATACGTTTTATACATGTATACATTTTTGTATTATCTCTTCGTTGGGCAACACTAAATATATGAAACTTTAATGTGATGGTATACAATGCTATAACAGTGTAAATTTGCTGTGCCCTCAAAATAGCTCTACAAACAGCCATTGATGTCTACATTCAAGCATGGCGGTGGTAACAGTCAAGCATGGCGGTGGTAATGTCATGGTTTGCATGAGTGCTGCTGGCTGTGGGGAGCTGCAGTTTATTGAGGGAATATTGAATGCCAACATGTACTGTGACATACTGAAGCAGAGCATGATCCCCTCCTTTTAGAAACTGGGCCATGGTGCAATATCCCAACATAACGACCCCAAACACACCCCAAAGATGACCACTGCCTTGCTAAAGAGTGTAAATTCAAGAATGTTTCCAGACCTAAAACCTATTGAGCATCTGTTGGGTCATTCTAAAATAGTGGAGGAGTGCAAGTTTTTTTTAACAGGTCAGGTGTAATGTTGTCGGGGAGAAATGGAAGATGATTCCAGTGGCAACCTGTGGAAGAGCTCCATGCCTAAGGGAGTTACAGTGCTTGGAAATAATATTGGCCAGACAAAATATTTGGGGTTTACTACTACTTAGGGGTGTACTCACTTTTGTTGCTAGTGGTTTAGAGATTATTGGTTGTGTGTTGAGTTATTTTGAAGACACAGCAAATTTACACTGTTATACAAGCTGTAGACTTACAACAAAGTCTTGTCTGCATTTATTTATTTATTTATTATTTGTTGTTTTTTTTTATTCAAAACTACTAACAGAGCTCTGCAGGGACTCTCCAGAGTAGATCTACCACAACAAAACCCAGCTCATTGTTTCCTGAAGGTTATTGGTGGGAACAAGGGGTTTATACAAGATGTGTATTGGACATACTAAGTTGACACTTTCATTATGTTAAAGGGTGAAGAACGCCCACAAATTGAAACATGCCAAATAACAATGCTGTAAAATATTCACAGTGTGCTCTAGATGTGATGTCAAACACAAAACCTAACCGATTCAATTAAGATAAAGCAACCACTTCAACGAGTACTGACATTTTAACCATCATAAAATGAAGAGCCCATATTTAAGGACCTGGTAATAGAACAACCCTCATGAAATTTGACCCTTAATTAAAAATGGCTGATGTGCTTATGGCATTTAACCCTATAAATCTATAAGCCATTTCAAACAAGGAGTTTAAACAGTGGAGGTTATAATTCATGAATTGAATTAGGGGTGAGATTAATCAATATGAAGTCAGATCGGTGAATGTGAGAAAGTTTGAAGAAAACTTATATAAAAAAAATAATTTTAATGGTCCAATCCAAATGTGCAACTGGACCTGAATTTTTATCGTCTGTTAACCAGGCACATCTACAGTCCTGCCAACGCAAGACTTGTCATCTTGGAATACTGAGATTGGAAAATTATGTTTTTGTGTAAGAAAATGAGCGAAAGGCAAAACCTGTTGTTCAGCAGCTCCATGTAAGCATGCTGGCTCAAATTTACTGTCAGCTCAACCAAAGGGTCCATAACGTACCTGAACCACCTCCTAGCTTTGAACCACATTTTGCACACAGTCCTCATTTAGATGCATAGCATCATTCACATACACCCGTCATCAGCCGTCATCATTTTTTTGCTTCTCTTACTGTAACCAGCCAAATTTGTGAGGTCTCTTGCTTGCCATTCTTCTCCATATGTTTATAGTATGCAGTTTCCTGCACAGTGTTTGTTTGACAATTGGTTGCGAAGGACTTGGGTTGATTTCTAGAAGGAATTCTTACCTGAAGTGAAGTTATTGTTATTCACAAGCTGGTGGTCCCTGTCCATTGGATTCATTTTTCAGCCACAGTTCTGACAAGTGGGTCCTGCAGACTGGCATTTTTGCCATTGCTGGTAGACCCGTATGACTATACACCTCAGTAAAATTCTTTTTACATAATGCAATCTATATTTTTGCCAATAATTAACATCTGCTTAGGGACCCATTTTCTAAACATCAAATAAGATGTTCATTGTACTGTACCACCTCTTCTCAATCTATGAATCCAAAGCACGCCCCATCATTCATGTGAAACATCATCTTTAGGAACCTGAAATCACTACCTTCTTAAGCACTCCAAGCATAACTCCCTACACATCTCTTGATCCTTGTTCATGATGATGGTGGCTTTTAAAAATGTATTATTTTTTTAAATATTTTTTTTAGGTAACCCTTACTATGACAGCCTGGGTTCTCTGGGAGTGGGAACCTTGCTGGGCACTGTCTCAGCCTTCCTCATCTACACCAACACGGAGGCACTGCTTGGCCGTTCCATCCAGGCTGAGCATGTTCAGAAACTTACGGAGTTCCTTGAGAGTGACCCTGCTGTCAGGTGAGTTTCCTTGATCTCTTATAACTGGCTTTATTAGACTAAGCTGCACTGCCAGTTGCACATCGATGTTGATCCCCTACACAGACTGCAAGTAGTGTTGAATTTGTGGTTATTGTGGTAGTTAATATATGTGGTATTGTGGTTATTTCTATTGGTGTTAGTATGTGCTTTTTGCTGCATTCTCAGAGCCATTCATGATGTGAAGGCCACCGATATGGGACTGAGCAAAGTGCGGTTCAAGGCTGAGGTGGATTTTGATGGACGGGTGGTAACACGCTCCTATCTGGAAAAGCAGGACATTGAGCAAATCCTTAATGTACGTACGAATTAATAACTGGGTAACTAACATTATGCTTGATGTTTCACAGTTTCAGACTGACATTCATAATGGTAACTTGGTTGACTACAACTGAACTTGCGTCTCAGGTGTTGCCTGTTCTAACAATAACTTTTTTAAGGATTTGGTTTTACATTTATTTAGCTGGCTTGCATGCTGCTTTCTTTTCCAACATTCCATCCCAGTTGGGAGATTCTGTTTCGCTGTCTCCCATTTCCTTTATCCAGTAGTTCCCAAACTGGGGTGGAGCACAGCAAGGCATTTTTTTAAAGAAAAAATATGGTGAAGAGTGGTTACTGCTACACAGTAGAATTTCTAGATAGAGATGATATGATATTTGTAACAGATAGTTGTAACTTTACTATATCAGTTAGAAAGTGATGAAGGAATTTACTTTAAATGGAACTTATTTGTGTATAATCTCTTTTCTTTGATGGTAACTGATCTTCGTCGTACTGCGTGCTCATACGGCAGGGGAGCTCGTGAAAGACGAGGTTTGAAAATGGTGAAAAAAAGACAAAGGATAGTTAAGACAATCCAAGTGTTTTCATTTATAAAGATATTCTAATTTGAAGATTACTGCATTGTGTTGATGTTTATGCCTGCTGGATCACGGCATGCTTTATGTTCCCTTACCTGATATTTTACAAATTAAACACAATTCAGATTACTGTTCAACCCCTAGTCCATACTGTCTGCAGAAAAGGCAGATCTTCTGGCACCAAATGAGTAATCACGTGCAAACTGCCAGCAACATATCGGTTTTCAGTTGCACAACGCTTTAATTTTAACAAATCGCCTTTGTCCATTGCTGCTGTAGTTCAGCAAAAAACCACCATGCTCCAAAACAGGAGCCCAGAATGATACAGAAGGGTCCTCAAGCATCACTGAATGTGTGTTCAGTTGCTAAGTTACAGCTTCGTTTAATTTTAGATTCGCACTCAGAAAAGTAGAACAGAGGACACGATGCATTTTAGTATCACTTTTCGCCAGTGTATCAGGCAGCTGAACATCAGAGCATTAACAGTTATGAACAGAACTTTGTGGGTGTTAAAGCTGGACTGTTCACATGAACAAATCGTCCTGCATCGAACAGTACAGTAAATGTCCATCATGTTTTGCATGTCCTCCCTGTGCCTGTGTAGGTTTACGCCAGGTGCTTCATTTTCATCTCACAGGCCAAATCACTGAGAGGTGTCTGTGTGTCTGTGTGTCTGTGTGTCTGTGTGTCTGTGTGTCTGTGTGTCTGTGTGTCTGTGTGTCTGTGTGT
>JAVSBV010025590.1:0-11888 GCA_033117975.1 Parotocinclus spilosoma | reverse complement strand
TATATATATATAGCTGTGTATATTTAATCATACATTTAAATGTGTTGTATTGACTTGAGACTTGACTTAGACTCTAGCCAAAAGACTTGTGACATGACTTGGACTCGTATTTTGTGACTTATAAACATCTCTGGCCTAAAGTTATTGTTAGTTAGTTATTACCTAAGCTAATGTCACTTTTATGGTGACCACAAATTATGGTGTTGATTCTGTTTCCCTTCTCCTCTCAAATTGAATCAGAAGTCACCATATAAAGGTCACCTGAATATAATGACAGCATCCCATCAGTTCAATCAATTTTTATTGTTAAATGCAAAACATAATTATACAAATGCCTGTTTTTTTCTATTTAGAAATGGTCAAGTAGAGCGAATGGGTGAAAATGTGTGGTCACTTGTGGTCTTAACATCAAACGAAACGTGTTTATTGATTGGATACTGAATGAAAAGAGCAGGAAATAATAATCTGAGTGCAGATTTTTTAGGCTGATTATTCTATTTGTATTAATCGATTGTGTAGAATTAAAATAAAAGTTTAGAATTAACCTTACCTCACATAGACGCACTGGCTAATCTCGACAACAACTCTGAGTTCTCCTTACAAGTCCATATGAGGTACTACAGCACTATACAACAGTGTTTATACCGGTGTGGTGGATCAGATTACATCATGTTTTTAAAGACATTTTTTAAGCCTTCTTCTCCCATGTTAGGGAGAGACACATGCTAAAAGCACACAGTTCTTCACCATCTTGTTCTCCGTGCACGTCTTCGTTCCTGGTTCATGTTTTCCCAGTCGTTTACTGTGTACATTACTTAATCTTGTCCTTTCTGACATGTTTACTGACAGGAAAATCATCAGATAAGCTGCATGATTGGTTGTGTGCTGTCTCCGGAAATTAGATTGCTTGTACTGAGCTGTGGTATAGTTGTCTAGCTGGCACACACATTTACCTCCATTAGCTGAGAAAAAAAATCTTTCTATTCATCTTTGACTATGTGACGCTGTACTTGGTATTTGGGTTTAATATTCAATGTTATAAAATGAACAACATGTGGATTTCGAGTTCCACAACTTTGTGCTAGAGGTTTGTCAAAATAGCTGGTCATGTGACCCCCTGTAGGTGTGACGTCAAGGATAAAGCCAAAGCAATGGTGCTTTGAGTGGGGCGTATCTGTATATACATACCCCAACTAACCCCAACATCAATATACTAACTTTGTATACTAACCAAAACACCAAAATCGAGTACAGTGTTCCCTCGTTTAGGGCGTGGGTGTTACGTTCCAGGACTACCAGCGATATCCAGGATTTTTACACTATTTTAGCCGTAGAACTTGCAGAACGTTTGGGTGGCATCGTAGGGCTTGAATAAATTCAGTCTATAATGAAACTTTCACCAACAGCGAACACAACACCGCAGATAAAAACTTGTCATGTCGGCAAGTAGCGACTTGGGTGACTAGGCGGCCGATGTTCTAGGCTTATTTCTCGTTTTTGGTGAGTATTCATCCGCTCAGTAAATACGCTATTTACTGTAAATTGTAATATATTATGATTTATAACATTTCTTTATTGTTAGAATTAATATTTTTAATATATTTTTTAAACATTTTGTGATTCTTTTAATGTAAAAGTTAATTAAATACATGTATATCTATACATTAACTATACCACACGTACTACACATGTGCAGATCGAGTTCCACAAAAACCAGCGAAACAGGGAAAATCTGCGATATATATTTTTTTCAATCATATTTTTTGAAAACCTGCCAAAGTCGCAAAAAATTTACCGCGAAGTGGCGAGAGAACACTGTAATTTAAATAAAGAGAGACTAAATAATAACAGAGAGAAGATTACTAGACCTTGATAGAAGATATGAATCATGGTAGCTAATTGAAAATGGATAAAATAACAGCAATGCAGAGACAGAGGAAACTGGTAAGGAACAAAAGTGCACATAAGAATCTTTGCATTTCTTTATGCGTAGATTGTTCATAAAGTACTTTAGGCTGAGTCTTTTAGACAGGTAGTTAGAAAGGCACTTTGACTCAAGTTTGAGCCACATTACACAGCTGGCCCAGCCCCCAACCTGTGGTGCACTGTGGAAACTGGAAAAACTGAGGAGCCTACAAACCCAAGTGTCATCGTTGCTTATTCTTATTGGACGTGTCACGTGATGCCATTCAGGGTGTCCAGTGTAACGACAGGAAGAAAGAAAGAAAGACATTTCTGTAAAACAATCAGAATAATTGTGTTTTGTTTAAATGCTGTTCAATCTTCAACCAGATGCGGACAATCACCTGCTACAAAGACAGCTGCAGGACTGAAAAGCCCAAAAGAACCAGTGCTGACTGTGGAATAGAAATCAATGTCCACTAATTTCATTCACATTGAGGCTCGTTTTGTAAATGTAATCTGACCATGTAAAAAACTTGGCTTCTGTTGTCACTAACAAAAGCAACTATGATGGGTGATGAATTTAGCTGGTTATTCAGTAGCAGACGATTGACAACACTGCTGTTTTCATTCATTATACAAAAGTATTCACGCTCACACAAGGAAGATTTATGGTAACAGCACTTGCTTATGCTTGTTAGCATTTGCATTGCATTGAAGCAGGCCGTAATTGGACAATTTATGAAATATAGCTACGTACATCTGGACTCTCAATGCATGAGAACCCTACTGCACTTTATAGTGAGCTGAAACCTCACCTCTCCAGAGGTGGGACCCGAACCATGATGCTGATGTGGTAGAGGGCTGGGTTGCAGTGCTGACTTCTCAGGTTTGCATTTTTTTCTAATGAGATGAGTTTGCGTTTGAATTTGTGTTCCCTCTCTTAGTAGTCTAAAAAGATTCCCTAGCACCAAAAGTCCAGCAAACAGTCTCTCTTACAGACTTTCCTAATACAATTGTACACTACATGGCCAAGAATATGTAGACATAATTTAGATACTAATTATTTTAGACATACCCATGAAAACAACTCTGATGCCATGCAATCTTTAAAAAAATGGCAGTAAAATGGGTAAAAATACCAAAAAAAGGGATAGGCTGAAGATCTAAAAACACTGTGCACTATTCCAAATGTCAACCAGTGCGGTGTAATGAACACCGCCATTGGATAATTCTGCCTGCCAAATGCATAGTGTAAGCCATAAAGGAGGACTAACATAAGCGGGTGTTTTTGATGGTTAAGTCTGGGTTACTCATTTGTGAAGAGTAAAAGTATTAATGCTACAGCACACACATGGCATTGTAGAGAATTTATTCTAGCTTCTAAACTTCTAAACCTGTGCACAAAGCAATGCCTTAGTCCTAGGAACTAAATTGGGCACATCTCAAATTGAGTCGCACAGCCTACAGGAGTGAGGCTCGGCTACCAGCCAACGGGGACGGGGAAGACAAACCCTGATTCTGTCCCTGAACCAGAAAATACCTCCAGGGTTTTCCCCGTATGCGTCCAACGGCACTATAAGCCCCAGGACGTTACCGACTGGCTATAATTATTCGCAAGTGTTCTAGACAACGTAATGTAGCGAACGAAAGACTGAGCGTACTGTGTGTATGTGTGACGACGTGGCAATGAGCAACGCTGGTGCTCGTACTTATATAGTAGAGACGCCAGGTGTTCGATATCACGTTGTCAATGAAACTCAGAATATAATCAGCATCACCGGACACTCTGTAATGGCTGCTGGGGTGAGCCGCGAGCGCACCGAGAGTTTAAGGTAAGCCTCGTAACAATAATGTCCCTGGATTGGAAAGCCTCTCTAGAAAAGGCAGTTACAGTATTCAAGTGAATATAAATTTCACATCAATAACCACGTAAAGAATAGTTAACCATCATACACAGCTGCTGATTGACAGGATTTACTGGTTCTGAGATAGCTTCTTCCCCGAAGCCATTAGGTTGCTGAACAGCCAGTAGTACCAGGGTAACAACAAATAATGTCTTGCACCCTATTATCACTCTGCACTTTAACTAACCCTCATTTCTTTCTTTATTTTTTCGTAGATTCAACATACTACATCTGTATACAGTCGAATCTGGTTAATTGGACCACCAGTTTATGGGACCAGCTGCTTAAAATCAGACCAAATCCTAAAGTATCGAAACAAATCCTACTATATACGTGTAATGTTATATTTGGACCAGCGTGAGAAAATAAGAATAAAAAAAAGTAGCCACAAGTCGCCACTTAGCAATCAACGATTTATGGGAGGATTTCTGTGCTCTCCGGAAGAATTTATGCTTTTATCAAAGGTCAGCAAATCCGAAAAGTTGTGTTGACAAGAGCAAAACTAGCGGCAGGTGAACACGCCCACCACTTTCTTTCCCACAACGAAGCACCCAGTAGCTAGCAACGTGGTTATTGGATCCATCTGCATCTCCGCTTTTCGGCGAATAACATAGGGCATGTTCGTTTAATCGGACCAGCCGGTTATTAGGGCCAACCGGAATCAACTGTATATATGTATATATATGAAGCTATTTTGTGTAATGCTTTTTACAAAAAAAGTTTCCTAAGCTCTAAAGCAGCCCTGTATGTGTGACTGTACTGTGTGGTGAGCTGAGTGTGACTGAAAGAGCCATGTTAACACTCTTCCTGTCTCCTCTTCAGACCCATAATGCAACACTTTGTACAGACTGTGAGGTCACAAGGTTCATCAGAGCCCTAGGGGAATCAAATCAGCCACAGATGGATAGAGATGTGGCACCACCGAAAAAATTCCAACCACTAACAATGTGGGACTGTTGTGTCTTATGGTGGTTAACTCCAAACACGGACTGAAAGAGGACTGATATAGGTCCAGGAGATGTCTCTTGTGTTCCTAAAAGCCCTAGTGAAGGAGGTGTGGCTTGTGTTCCTATAGGCGTGGCCTTTGTTATTATACGTCCTGGTGAAGGAGGTGTGGCCTTTTTTTTTTGTGTGTATAGATTTTGTTGTAGCACTTTTTGAACATCTTTTGTCCTGCTAAATCAAAATGTCTTGTTTTATAAGAGATATATTGGAGATGAATGATGCTTTATTTGACACTGTATTATTTATTATACTCATGACTGAACTGGGCTTCCTGCTTGTAGCTGCACCAGTTCTACACCCGCCTACATGGGAGTGTATTGTAGATGTTGGAAGAAGGCCAGATTGTATTAACAATGGTCCGAAGTACCGAAACAAATCCTATTATATACCTGTAATGTTATTCGATTATTTGGACCAAAATTCCGCATAATCGGACCAAAGAACGTGATAGCGAATAAGAAATATGTCATATCCATGGTTACCAAAGAAACTCTTCGTCTCTGGCATCACTACAACGCTCCTGAGTTTCTCCCTAGCCCTCTACTGCCACCTACAGGTCTTTGCCTAACATTTCCATTTATTACAAACAAGAAGCCACAAAGTCACCACTTATTCACTGCAAAAGCACGTCAGATCACACTGGTTAAGTTCTTCAAACGTTGACTGGAATTTAGTAAGAGTACAGAGTAAGTACAGTATTATAATTCGCATGCTGAGTACCTATACATTGTGTTGTAGATCGTTTGGAAACCTTGTTTGCAAATTTATTTTTCAATGAACAAAGTTCGTAAGTAACAGTAGTACTTGTTTGTACGTTTGCTATGTGTGTAAATAAAGAGTTCTGAATCTACTACTTACAAATATTAAATGGAACAAATTAGTTAAATATGAATTTGCAGAAAATAATTCAATACAATTCAAAACAGCTCCCATTGTCAAACCGCAATTTTTCTTACACGTTTCTAGAGACAAAAGAAAAATGCCTGGTTGTAGTTGCTGCCAAATCGAACAAGCCATGTCAAATCTTCCACCCAACTAGGAAATGGTAAAGGAATTACAAATTCTATCACAATATTTATTGACCAGGATAAGTGTCTGTAGTCACGTGGTCTGCAGTTGTTGAGAACCAGGACTTCTGCGCTCATGTTGCCCACTTTGGAGCAGAGCGCCAGCATTTGGTGTCAAAGATATTATTACTAACACAGCGATTCCCACACACTACAACAAGACCAAAACAGAAGAATGGCTGCAGCTCACTCATTATTCTGCCTGATTTGTAAAGGAGTGCCTTCACTAATTTGATGGGCAGCTCTCAACCAAGGCTGTTGTAGCAGCAGGATTGTTGTAGAATGGTAACTTTTGTGACCGGCACAGTAATTAGAAGAGTGGATTATGTTTTATTCAGTTGCAATAACATTAATTAAAATAATACTCCATAAAATTGTGTGTAGTAGTGTGTAAGGTGTGTATCATGTGTTTCTAAAGATTCCTACCTGGATGACAGGAGTGTTGGTCTGGGGGTAGCCTGCAGGAATGCTGTAGATGGCCTGGCATGGCTGGCCCTGATAATAGATGGCAGTCTGCGGCTGGCCTGTGGTAGAATACGGTGGAGCAGGCTGTGTCTGCACAGTCACTGCCTGCTGTGTGCTGGGATCCCACAGTGTCGCGTAACCTTGCTGGCCCTGTACCTGAGCACTGGCTGCCTGTGCTGGTACCGATAGGACCGTTACACCAGTTTCCTGCGTTGGAGCAGCAGGCTGAACAAACTGCTGCGGCTGTGCAGTGGACGCCAGTTCCAATGGAGTAGGAACGTGTGTCAGGCTGGAGGCTGAAGCAGCCTGGGTAGTGGTGGGTGACTGAGAGGCGAGGCTTAGATCAGAGATGAGCGTCTGAGGGGAAGTCTGATCAAATGGAACTGTACCAGTTGGAGTCACACACATAGGCTCTACTGCGGGTGTGGGTAACAAAACCTTGCCTGCATTGGGATTGGTTGGGTCAACATAGGTCTGGATGGGGTAGCCAGGAGGATAGGTCATAAAGCCTGAACTAGCAGCGTACACAAGGGGATTGAATGCTAGCCTCTGCAGCTCTTGTTGCTGCTGCTGCTGTTGTTGTTGTTGTTGTTGTTGTTGTTGCTGCTGCTGTTGTTGTTGTTTCTGGGCTTCTCGCTGGGCCACTTCCTGCTCAAAAAGCTTGCGTCGCTCCTCTGTCGACAACTTGGTACGGACCTCTTTAGTTCGAGGCTTCTTGCCGCTGCTAGACAGATCGTAACTAAAAGAAAGACCACAAAGCGGCATTAACAGGAAGGATCACACATTGCACTTTCAAGGAAATGGACATTCGTCTTACCGGTCTTCATTTCTGCGACTGCTCCATTCATAGGGAGACGGGGGCGGAGGAGATGCAGATCCTCGTCTCCGCCTCCGCTCGGCACTACGCAGTAAGGATCTCTCAGAGTCCTTTTCTCGCTCCCAATCTCGCTCGCGCTCCCAGTCCCGCTCCCGGTCCCTTTCACGCTCTCGCTCCCTCTCACGGCTATGGGAGGGTGTACGAGGCGTCAGCATTGCCTCACGGTCCCGACTGCGATCTGTTAAGAGAAGCAACAGTGAGTGAGTTTGCATGTACCTCATCATTTAGGCCTAGAATCCAGATGTAAAAAATCCCACAGGGAGCTGGATTTCATGTCAATAATCGGATTACCCTGCCCATGTATTCTCAGAGCTCTCTCAGTCTGCACATGCACATAAACGAGTCTTAAGAGACTTCCTCTTACTTTGAGCTTATTTCCATAAACCTGATTGCTTGTTTCGCCAGGTCTGGCAACCCTGGAATTAAGGGCAGGAATGGATCCCAAACATTCTGGGGTAATAAACGCACTATGTCCAAGAACAGGCAGATTTTTGTTATTTAAAGTTTAAAGTGTACATCATCATTGTGCTGTAGATTATTGGCTGGAATCCAAGGACTGCTCGAGTGTTGTAAGCTCAGAACTTTCCAATTATTTGATGACCAAAGTGACATGTAAACTCGCTAATTTGATCACTGACAAAATCTGATTTTCTGTTAGTGGATTATTAAGTGCATGTAACCACAATTATTGATCATTCAGCTCACTTTACCCAATGACAGTAGAATTTTTAAATATTACTTCAAAAGGGCATACAGGTTGAGAAACACGACAATTCACACAGTCGGTCAGGGGATCATCACATCAGCGCAAGAGCAACCCTAGATCTACCTAGATGATGGAAGAAACACACCTTTACCAAGACTTTCATTAGGAACACTATACTACTGTGTAGGGTCGCTCTCAAAACTGCCTCAATTCGTCATGCCAATGATCCACAAGATGCTGAAAACATTCCAGCATTCCATTCAAGTCGCTGCTCTATGCTGGTGAAACCAGTTTTAGGTGACTTTTACTAAGCAGCATGGTGCTGGAAGTAACCTTTAGAAGATGGGTAAAATGTTCCCATGAAGGGATGCACCTGGTCAGCAACAGTACTCAAACAGGCATTCATTCAAGTGATGACTTGTTGGTATTATCAGGTCCAAAGTGTGGCAAGTATCACCAACACCATAACACCAGCCTCCATTAGAGTCTTCACAAATTTTGGTCATTGGGTTCATGCGGTTGTACCAAATATTTACCCCAACACCTGAATGCCCCAGCAGAAATCCATATGCAGCAGATCAGGCTACATTTCTATTGTTAAATGTCCTGTTTTGTTGAGTCTGTGCCCACTGCAGCCTCAAGCTTCTCTTCTTGGCTGACAGATATAACCCAGTGTGATGTGTTGTACAGGCTGAACTACTTTTCTGTTAGCTCACATGGGGTTTCCATCGACAGAAACGCAACGTTCTGGATGTTTTTTTCTTTTTAAAAACTCTAAAGGCAGGTTTGACAGTTGTGTATGGATATCCCAGGAAGACAATAGTTTAAGAAATGACATCACAACATTAATGAGTAGCTGTACAGGTTCTACTACTAGTGTTCAATTATCGAATATTTTAATAAAAATCCTACCGTTTGACTCCTTTTCCACCTGACTCTTCTTGGGGATCCTGTACACCTCCTGAAAAAGAAATAAAATGCATCGCTATAAATGCAAGAACAATGTGACAGTTAAGAAGCTGAACTCCTTTTACTGCAGCAACACCAGCAACATTAACTGCAGAGGATAAAGCTGGTTAAAGTGTATGGGACAAAATATCCATGTACTATTCCCAAATTACAACCTGCCAGGATTGTATTGCCACAAATTTGCGGTGCAGTACAAAAACCTGAAGCAGCTGTATGTTTCACTGTGTGACTCAAACTGTGGATACTGCCAATTTGTAGTGATGTAAAATCCAAGACCTTCACCATGATTATCATACAATATATTATATGCAATATAAACTACTCACAGAAATTATTTCAAAATATCCTCTATCTCCTAATTAGTGTATATGGTATATAATATGTTGTATAACAATTAAGCAATCATGTCAAAGTTCCTGGATTTGTTTATTGACAAACAGACAGACATGCACACACACACACACACACACACACACACACACACACTATTATTATTATTATTATTATTATTATTATTACACAACTGTTCACAGCAAAACAGTATCACTCAACTGATGCACTGCCAAGGAAGGACATGTTTTATGTACACAAACATATCCTATATATATTTCTTTTAAATAATCCTAATAAATAATTGGTTAATTCTTAATTACTTTTATTTTACTTTACATCATTTGCACCATATTGTGTTAGAGGAGGGAAGGAAATGGTTATTTGTTTCTTTATTTTGTTGTGAAAAAATATTTAAAAGCTATAGAACACATAAGGGAGTATGGTGTCGTGTAGAGCATCATGGCTGTGATCATCTACGGCACTCACCTTCGGCTTGCATCTGTGACCAAATCACAAAGCAAGTGCTGTAGATAATTAGAGCTGTGATATTAATCACACACTCCCTCTCAAGAGCTATTGCTTAAATTAACACTCGAAATGTATTAATATTAATAGCGTTAAGTTAAATAATACAATAATGGGGCATTACTAGAGTCAAGGTCCTACATGCCTGCTGCAGACGTCTAACGTCGACATGTTTCAAATATTCTCTAACAATTTCTTACATGCCATCTTACCTTTAGGTCTTTCCATCCTTCAAGCAGACGGGCAGCCATCTCGCTGATGTCAACAGCCCCAATTTGAGGTTCCTGGCTCCTCTCGCTTTCCACATCAGACACAGCTTCTTCCTCATCTTGGGAAGGTGTGCCCAGTGCTGTGCCCTCTGCTGCCACTATTCCCAGTGGCAGGACCTGAACCGTACCCGCAGCGGGAGTTGAAGCATTGCTCTCTGTTATAACAGCACTAACCTCAGCTGGTGTTTTCTCTGCAGGGGTGGCACCAGAAGCAGCTGGACCGTTATCCAAGTTAAGAACTGAAGATTCTGATTTGTTGGTAACAGTCACTGCCTCAGATGGTGTGGCTTTTATTATGGCTTCTGCAGCTGGGGTGTCCATTTTGATGTCTGAAGCTGGGTCAGAAACATCTTTCTCTGCAGAAGGCTCAGAGGTGAGCGTAGAAGACTCCACATCAGACGTACCAGCAACCTCAGCTTTGATACTGGTGGCATCATGAGACTGAGACACTGCAGGTTTAGGACTACTTAAGTCTGAACTCTGACATACACTCTTCTCCTCCTTCTGAACAGGCTGGGCTTCCTCTGCGTTATCAGCAAGGTTCTCGTCAGCTTCCTGTCCTTCTGTTTTACCCTCACCTGTCGTCTCCGTCTTTGCCTGCCGATGCTCCACAGGCTCTGAAGGTTCTTGTTTCACAGGTGGCTCTGAGGTCACAGCTGTAGCCATGTGGAGATTGCCCTTTTCAGCTTTGCCTTCCAGCTGCGAGGGCTCCTCCTCTGCATCCTCCTCTTCGTCGTCTTCTTCATCTTTCCCATCAGAGACCTTGCTTCCATCTGAGAGGGCACTATCCAGGCTGTTTTCACTAATGATTTTTAGACGACGGTAGACAGCACGTTTGGGTGTCTCACCGTCCATTTCTGGGACAGCTTTGGCAGGGTGGCCGTCAGGAGTGTTGAGAGGCGTATGGGCACGGGACGTACTCTCGCTCGAATAGCCGTCTTGCTCTGTAGGCTGGTTGAGAGGACGACTGTGGGCCCAGCGCTGGATGTACTGCAACACTCTGCTTTCTTCCAGCATGTTCTTTGTGGAAATAGGCAGCGCTGCTAAGGCCTTCATTATCTGTACAGAGCATGAGCACACAAGCAGATGTTCTTAGTGGTTTATAAACAACAAATGCAAGAACTTGTGTTGCTACGCTACATTTAAAAGCATAAAAAACAAGCTGGGTTTATTTAACCATCACTGAACACAAGGCTTAGATACACTTCCTTGTTTCTAAACTTGTTGTCCTTATTATCAGTTCCACTTACCATATCTGCACACTTCATAGTTCCACAATTACAGGGAGTAGTACAGCTGTTTATCTACATACTTTCTTAGTTCCCTTAACTGTGCTCAGGACCCCCCATGGACCAGTGCATCATTATCAGTGCTCAGAGACACTGATGTGGTGGTGTGTTTATGTGCGTTGTGCTGATATAAGAAGCGGCTCAGACACAGCAGTGCTGCCGGAGTTATTAAACACTGTCTTTATACACTGTCCACTCTATAAGACATGTCTACCATACTCTGTAGATGTACAGTCAGACAGTACATCTGTTGTTGCACAGTTTGTGTTAGTCATCCTCTAATCCTTCATCAGTGCTCACAGGATGCTGCTGGCTGGACATGTTTGTTTGGTGGACTGTTTTCAGTATAACAGTAAAGACCGTTACACACCGTACACAACATTTTTTCATGCAATTTATTCGTACATCAGTTAACTGTGACCCATAAAGAAAATTTTGTGAGGGTATACAAACCGGACTCCAAAAAAGTTGGGACACTAAACAAATTGTGAATAAACACTGAATGCAATGATGTGGAGGTGCCAACATCTAATATTTTATTCAGAATGGAACACAAATCACAGATCAAAAGTTT
>JAVSBV010025579.1:0-11889 GCA_033117975.1 Parotocinclus spilosoma | reverse complement strand
CAATTTGGAATAAGGCTGTAACATAACAAAATGTAGAAAAAGTGAAGCGCTGTGAATACTTTCCGGATGCACTGTATGACTTAAAGTGTACCATTAAAATATCACCCAGACCATTTACCCACCACAGCCAGCCTGAAACTCTGATGGATGCAACTTGGCGCTATAGCAACTAATGCAGAAATGTAATTTTGCCCCCACCAATTTGGTTCTACGTGGCATAGATTAAACAAGGTGCTGGAAACATTCCATGGTCTCTGTCGGATATTCTGTGTTATCAGGATATCACACAGTTGCTGCAGATTTGTCAGCTGCACATATATGATGCAAAACTCCCATTCCACCACATCCAAAGGTCCTCTACTGTATTGGGATCTGGTGACTGTGGTCAGAAACCAGTTTGAGATTTTTTGAACTTTGTGACATGCCATGTAGGATCTACAAGAAGAAGTAACCAAAAGACATGGGCACTTGTAGAGCAGAAATTGATCATTTACTGAAGTGAAAGCAAATCTAAATCCACAAAATGATTTAAAGTGAACTCTGACTTCCACAAGTAATCCATTTCTTCTCAAATGATGAAGTATATTTTACAAAGCATTAGTAAAATAGCACAAAAGTTTTACTTTTCTCAGCAACCGAAAAAGTCTACTTTGTACAGGATATCCTGCTACAGTTCTACAGTGCCTTTGTTGAAAGGGCCTCCTGTTATCAGAACTGGCCCATATAGGACACCAACCTTTCCTGCTGCACAACTTAAATAAGTGCTTATCAAAAGCAGCAGATGCCTTAGGAGTGTTTAATGTATTCAAATCAACAACCAAGCTCAATCTCACTCCCTTTGCAGCCTTTTTTAAATTACCAATGATACACACAAGTTATCTGTTATTTATTTATTGCACTATTACTCAGGAATGATGTGCTATGGTATCCACTGGTGAGACAAAACTTTTTTTTTTACATTTTGATGCTCACATGAATGCCTAAACCCAGCAGAACATTTCCCAGATCGTCACACTTCCTTTATCGGCTTGTCTCCTTACCACAGTACTTTTTTGGTATGATCACTTCCCCATGTCAGTAAGGAAAGCATATCTCAGTTCACATTATATAAAACAAAACAAGACCCACTGGACCAATAGTCCTTTTTCAGTCACTCCCAGATCCAGTTGCACAATTTGTGTGCGCAACATAGACACTTGAGTCTTGTTATTTAGAAACACAAGAAAGTTTGACCAGTATAGACCTTTGTATAACACTCACATATAACATACTCGTCTAACACATATAACATACCATGCTCAGGAGACTTTGAGGTAATTACCTTGTGCTCTGTACATGAACTCGTAGCTCAGTTTTTTGTTTCCTATGTAGCTCAGCTGAGTGACCTACATAGCCATGACTGCATCTATAACAATAACATTTCTGCATGCTGCTCTGTGTAAAAATAAAGCAGAATGTACAACACCCACGTCCTCATTGCTATCTGCTTTCTCTTGCCACTAATGAGATCTACTTTTATCCAGTCTTCCCTTTGGGCATATTTGAAATTGCTCCATCTCCACAGTGCAAAACACCATGCGGTGTTAATGTACACAAGAACAAGAAGGTTTTTCAATTTTTGTTGTTCAGTTACAGTTTCATTAAATTTGCGTGTTGGAGTGTATTTTGGTAAATATGGTGTCGCAACGAGCGTGTTCTGAAATGCCCATGCTGGAATGCAGTGTAAGTTTTGATTTTGTGTACTCTTCTATCCTGTCTGCCCACCCTGGCATCAGACTGGACCATGTCATATACATTGTACTGTGCTGGAAGAATTGTACATTCAGATACCTGATCAACAAAATGGTTTAATGATAAACATTGTTTAGGTAGATGTTACACTTCATATAAACATCCACATGATTACCCCGACCCAAGGTTTCCCAGCAGAAATGTACCAAAACCATCACACACACTATTCACCTGTTCACCCAACTGTCCATGTTATGTAATGAAAAAATGAACTAATTGAACTCCACAACCTTCTTCCACTGCACTAAAGTCCAGTTCTAACACTCATGTACCCATTGTAGGGAATTTTGATGGTGGACTGTCTAGCATGGTGAGCACCTTCAACGGTCTACAGATTACGGACAGTCCCATAATCATCAGGGGACATTGCATTAATAGTCATATTGAATAGGGAATGTATATGTAACCATGCATTTTCAAATGAAAAACTATCACATGACATTATAAGCAGAAACATTGTAAATTGTATCAGCTGTCAAGTTGATAAATGCTGTAGTTGCAAATGTAAATATAATGAGAGTCAAGGATTGAATGTAGGTCCCCCTGAATATGACTGATTTCTGCATTGTGCATGTCTACCTAAGTTCCAAAAAAAGGTTCTTACATTTAAGTTGCCAACATGGCCTTTTATAGGCAATAAAGGGTAAGTCTTATGTATCAGTCTAATGTTTCTACCAGTAAGCTTGTGAAATTGGAAGACAATACAGTAGCAGTGCATTTTCTTATTGAGACTGTTATTTAGTGTGCACATGCGGGGCTGAAGAGAAAGGAAAAGTAGCTCAGTGACCTCCTCTGCCTTCTTCACTGTATGACACTATGAGGGTAGGAATATAGCTGTGAATGCAGGACCCATTCATCTGCACTGATATATCTGGCACACAGGTGGTCTTTAGTTACTCTGCACTTACTTGCACTTGCAGCACTCGGATGTGAAATTAATGCGTACTTTTAAACCCTGGTTTTTATTTAGGTCTAGTTTCGAGCTGGGCATGTGCATTATAACATTACGCTGGCTCACAAAAAGTAGGGGTTATTTCAAAATAAACTAAAAAAAAAAAACAGAACTGTGAGATGTTTTCCCTTGAATGGGTCAGAGCATTACATCAATGTGTATAAAAGTAATTAAACTCAATGCACTGTTTGAAAGAACATAACGCAGACATTAAATGTTGCATTCTAATGTTGATGGACACCCTAAAATGATATATAAAACCCAGGGTGTGGTGATTTTCTCACCTTGCTTACTATATTGATTTTTACCTTAGCTAGTATGATGGCTCAAAGGCAAGAAGGTCTTGGGTTTGATCCTATGATGGAGCCGGCTGGGACCTGTCTGTTACTTGTTTTGATATATCCTTAAGTACACTTGTGTCTGCCGTTGAATGGCCTTTGATGCTGAACATTAAATAGACAGACTGCTTGACAGACACTGACATTTCAGTGAATGCTTGTCTGTTGCCATTCTAATTCATCAAAGGTGCCTGATGAAGTTCATGTTATGGCTTTGTGCAAGCCAATCGAGTTCACAAAACCATTGGTTCATAGACTGTCTTATGAGATTACAAGACAAAAAGTTTAATTAAGCCAGTGAGGTGGTTAGTTTAACCTTTTCTACTGCCACTGTCTATGGAGATTTCATACATATATAAACTGTGCATTGAGAGCGCTATATGAAATGGGACTGAACAGCTTTAGCGTTGGGGTAGTCACTTTCAAAGATATTCTGGAGACATATTCTTTGCTTTGTGCGTCAGGTACAAGACCCAGATTGGACAATTGGTCCTGGATAACCGCATTCTTCTCACACCTACCATAGACTCACTGAAAGATTTATGTAAACCAAAATGAATGTACAGGATGCATTAGCTGCTAAAGAATAAAACAGGTATAAAATACTGAGTGCTTGGCTGTGCATTGACCTGTGAATGTAAAGACTTATGGTCACATGCATTATTTACTTAACAAATCAATATTCATTACCCATTTTGACATCTATTCTTTATCAGTGAACCCTTATGACAAACATCTTACAATAAGCATTTGACAACAATAAGCTTTCCATCTCTATGAGATATTTCACTTTAAAATATCCCCTAATTATAGGAGAGAGATTTTTTGACACAGTCATACATACAATACTGTGTAAAGGTTTTAGGCCTCCATAATCTTATGCTTTGATTTGCTGTTTTATAATATAATGACCATATATAACATATTACAGATGACGGACTAAACCAAAATCTTTTAACTTGGGTTCCTCAGTCCATAATATCTTTGTAAGCTTTAGCATAGCTTAGCCTTTTTGCTCTGTTCTACCTTCGAAGATGGGGCTTCTTGGCTGCAACCTTTCCAAAAAAGCCAATTCCTCATCAAGCTTCTTCGAACTCGATAAGGGTCAACTTGGTGTCCTGATGAAACTGCTATTGCTGACACGCAAGGGGAGATCACACAAAATACTATAAGCTGTTTATCGTTTTTTTTTTTGTTTGTTTTGTTTTTTTGCTGCTGCATAAACATTTCAACTGAGAATGTATTATGTATAATCAGTATATCATTACAAAACCAATAGCATGTCTAATTGAATGACGAATAAAACTTTTACATAGTACTGTTTGTAGACCGGAGGACAAAAAAATGAAGCATTTCACAGCCTTGATAACTGCCATATTGCATTTGTACACCTTGATGCAAAATCCTTTGTCGTTGTGACATCCTTCACAGTGATTTAAAATGTCTTGGTATAGCTTGTTATTGCTAGAACAGTGTCAGGTTTTGTTTACTGAAAGACATGACTGTGCATTGGCATATGATGGTTGTTAGTGTCATGAATAATCCCGAAGCCTTTTGCTATATGTATTGCAAGTGCTTTCTTGTTACTGCATTATGGCAAACCGTGAAGGCCATTCCGCGACATGTTCGATACGGCAACCGTTATTAAAATATGCCAGCCAGTTTCCTGAATCTTTAGTTTATTAGTTGTGTTCAAAATCTCCAGTAGCACTGCAGGGTCTGATATATTTATACTAGCACTAATACACCCACCATCAGATCAGAGCCACTGCAGTGCTGTAATGATCCAGCACCCAAATAGTACCTAATAATTTGTCAACTTTGGGGGTCCAGTATGTTGAGAAACCTATGGACTGCACTATATAGAACTGCTAAGTGCCTCTGTATGGTGAGTGGAACTGTTCAAATGGACAGTGAGTGTAGAAGCAAAGACATGTACCTAATATATAGATCAGAGAGTTTGTTTGTCTGGAGCATGGCATTTTGAGGTTTGTGTATCATAGCAGGTGTACACTGAATCATTAAGGTGAATGCCAGATGATGCTGAGACAGTTGGTATCTCCTGATGACCATCATTTTTCTCCAGACTGCCAGCAAACATGCCAGCAGAATTAATCACTTTGATCCTTGCTGTTGGTATAACTGGAGAGTCCCTCTTCACTCCTGCTTTTGGGCTCATGACAGCAAGAGGATCTCATTGTTCTTTTATATGTGGCCACCCACTCATATAAGAGCCTCTTATTCCTCTAAACTGCCTATTTTGCCTGATAAAACACCACTCGGGCCCTTATCCAATCTATTCCGCCAAGCACAACCTCAAACTATGTATTTCTAAGTACTTGCTGTTCACACACACACAGTTGTTTTAAATGTGTTTACCTTAGTGGATGCTTTGCCAGCTTACAGGTCAAAACCACACTTCTACTTTTAAAATCCTGTGCAAATGTTTGAGCACCCATGGTTTATGATTATGTTGACTACACTTTTACCTTACAAGCATTCAAAGCTTGCAGAGAACAAACCTAATAGATTTTCTGCATAAGATTTAAAACGTTTGGGGAATCTCTACAGATGATCCAATAATATTTTTGTGAGGTGTCAGAACTTGATTGGTTTGTTGATGGGTTATCAAAATATGTGACAATTATTTTGTTTTCCCCAAAAGTGTGTATTAAGGTATTTTAATGTAGGAAATCAGCAAATGTGTTTGACAACGGGTGCCTTTTTGTGTGGGATTATAAATTCTCGATTTTACAACTTTACACTAATTATACAAAATGTATTAATCTGTTAATTAATTTATTCAATTTTGCCCATGCTCAAATTTATTTCCTGTAGTATACTGCTCACAAGATTTAGGGATATTTCAAAATATAATATCCCCTAATGAAATATCCCCTAATTTTTGTGAGCAGTGCAATTCATTAATTCATCAATTTTAAATTAATTAAAAAACAAACTTAATGTGTATAACCAGGGACGGCAGAACTTGTACTAAAAAAAAGACTGTGCTGTTGTTGGTTTTATTATTTTGTTTTTGTGGAATTACTTTTTTTCAGCAAACAAATCTACAGTACCACTTTGGAGAAGGTTCTGGTTATGGATAGATCCATAACTAAATGAGATGTGGTGTTCGAATTTGCATGATACATTGAATTGCTCTGATTCAGTTTAGTAATAAAGCTCCTTGTTGTCTCTGTTTAGTCTCAGTCAGTCTTCTGACTCTTATTACTGCCAACAGCTGATAAGACTCACACTTTTCGTGACAGAACATCCTAGTCTGTTCTGATGCTCTTGAAAGGAACATGGTGTTACCATTCTTAGTATTTTAAGTTACTGGGATATTCTCAGAAACCACACTGGAATTTAGTTAAGTGCTTTGCTTGCAAGGTGGACATTACTTGAAAATCACATCAGCAGTGCTGTAATATTGAGGTACAATGTTGGCCCAAAATCTCAAACTGCAACTTTTTTTTTGCTTAATTTTTTTAATAGCATTATGTTTACCCATGGCATTAGGGCATTAGCTTCTAATGCTAACTGCTCAGTCTGAAAACCATTTTTCCCTTTTGGTTGGCCAACACTACTAACCATTTTAGGACCCATATTTGTGCCAAAAATATAGTACTGTAGATTTATAAACAAAGAAAAACATAATAAACACAGCAGAGATCGTCACTGTTCTAATTCTAAATCATTGAATCACTGTACCTGAATCGTGAATCAAGTTGACTGAAACAAGTCACACGGCACAGAGTACCGGGCAAACAACAGCCAAAATGCCTCGAAAACCAAATTAGAAAAGTCCTAGGTGATCAAGAATCGAGGTACCACTGCAATTTGTTGTCTGAACCATTTTTAGACTAATTACTAATTATGTTCAACTTGTATTTAGCTCTGTTTAACGACTAAAGATTGGCATATTTTGACTCTTAAATGAGTTAATGTCCAAACTTTTTTAAGTTCTGACAAAAACATGTGTGGGTCATCTGTAAGGGGTGCCAATATGTTAAATAATCTATGTATTGAAATATGTCTAATTGTATTTTTCTATAAACATCGAATATATATATATTTTTAATATTGTGTATGCATGCAAAGATGATTAAATCCAGCAAGTATCAGTGGTCGAGTGGCAAAATCTGTTCAAACAGATGTCTATGCAGATGGACTGAAACTAATCCCTTAACTTTGATGAAAACAGCAGGTTTGTACTTTCAGATGGAATCTTGTCAGGTTTGTAAGGAAAAAAACATTACCAGAGCCAAACTGGATATAAATACATACTGAGTAGCAACTGAAGGATATTAAATTACCCCAGCAACAAATATACAACAAAACACTATCTGGAAATGGCTTTTTCTGTGCTGCATTGACTATTTTACCTTGAAAAATTGTAAGGCATCCTCACTCCAGCAGACAGAAGGACAAATATATGAATTGATTGAAGTATTCTGTCATGGAATAAATAAGTCGAACGTGTTTTATTTACTTATATATTTGCTTGTTTGTTTATTTATAGTCTAAACAGCCATACGGATTCTCGGGACAAGAATGAGGTTGTATCTATACTAGTCAGACATTCATACTGTGCCAATTTAAAGTGACCACTCAAATGTTTTTGGAATTTGGAAGGAAACCAACATACCTAGAGTAAACCCATGCCTACATGGGGAGAACATTCATACTTCATACAGGTGCTTAGGATCTATTCAGGGATTTCTGGAACTGTTGCCACCTCTGTTTGGTTAGCACTGTGATGAAATTGTTGTAGCCATCTTAAATCTGTGTTGTGCCCTGATGTCAGATGCAGTTTTATTCAGATAAAAAGTGTAATTATATAAACATGTCAGATTCTATTAATTCGTCTTTGGTTGCTTCAAGTGCAGAGTTTGGTTAAAGCCATGATTAAAATTCTTAAGATCCCACCCACTCTACAACACGGTCATGAGACACAGGAGCACAATTTGTGCAAGACGCTTAATACCAAAATGCACCACTGAGCGCCATAGGAGATCATTCCTGCCTATGGCCATCAAACTGTATAACTCCTCCCTTAATGGGTGACAATATGCTTCATCGGTGGTAGGAACCAGACACGCAATACATTATAGGTACAGTAATCATAAAAACTTCTTATTCTGTATTTCATATTTATTACACATTATCATAATAGCCACTGTTTTTACTATGGTACTTTTATTGTACACAGTGTAAATATTTTACATTTTCCTTTATCTAACTTCATCTTTATTTAATCATTGGAATGTTTGTTATTTGTGTAAAGGGGCGTAATTGTAACAAGCAGAATTTCCCTCTGGGAGCAATAAAGTATTTCTGTATTCTGATTCTGATTCTAAAGATGGATAGCAGAATACATGACCCATGAAGTGGTAGATACCTACCGGTACATCAATGCTGTTTATTAATTAAATGGAGTGGAGAAAACGAGTAATCGGGTTAAACCGGCATGTAAAGGTAACAGTTCAGATCAGCAACATATGAGTTTGGATTGGCCGGAGTGAGTAAATAGTATTTGGGCTATGAGGTTTGACTTCTAAAAGTGAAATGGAGGAATAACAAGCTTGACTGTTCGAAAACCTACCCACCATATTTCGTTTGTGACCTTGATGCCAAAATCATCACTTTGGCTGGAGGGGAGGTTAACCAAAGTGATTTCAATACATATTCTGTATAAGTGGAATTTTTAGAATGCAATTTAATGGCATACACGGATGATAAGTCTGTTTTAGAAATAAAATGAAGTGTGGCAGTCTGGATATTTGAGGTTTGAGGCTAATTCTTCAGTGGCTGGTTTCAAACAGGAATCCTTAGATCAAAGAAGTCATACCACAGAAATCGTTTGAACTTTCTGATAATGTAGGAATTCTTTTCACTTTACTATCCTCCAGTTGAACACACTAAGAAAACTGGATATGTGGATATATGGAAGGCCAACATTACAATACCATTCAGACGCACACAGTCCCTTAAGAAAAAAATCAATTTGGAGAACCTACTCCTAAATACCTTCACATTGTATCCTTGAAAATAGATAAAACTAAGTAGCCCATATGGCATAGCCAAATATTCTTAGAGCTCCCTAGAGGTTATGAATCCCTTCCACTCACCCCTTTTGCTTATTATAATTAACTCCTCAGGGTTGCTTCCCTGACCTGTTTTGCTGCTGCTCCTGTAGGCACTGGATAGTGCTATTTCACAACTTAGAGGATCGGTGTCCAACGGGCCTCTTCTTTACAGAAAATAGTAGCACACAGCATTTGGAGATAGTGTTATAAAAATATCTGTGTGTTAAAAGCTTCTGAAACACATTGTGCATGTGTTTTTAGAGATTAATTGAGAATGTGCTTCCAATAGATTTGGAATTGTTGTAAAGCACTTTTGCAAGGAAAATGTCCCTATGCAAAACCAAATAGATTTAAGAGGAATAGGCTCAAATAGGAAAAGCAAGAGCAAAACACAAGATTAAATACTTAATAGTCCTTCTATACCGGTTATCTGTAAAGTGAAATGTTGTGGATAGGACTGGAACTGGAAGATGGAAGTGCCGCTAACACTAACATCACTGCTTTGTTATTTTACATGTTGTTTCTGATAAATGTACTCAGTGAAACACTTGCATTAGAGAAATATTGTTCTGGTCATAACTACTGTGTGCTTCCAGTGAATTATTACAAAGTAATAAATTAATTCATTTCAAACGTATGTCCACTCAAATGTCTATGTACCCCCAAAATATATATCGTAAGCTGTACTGGCTCACATTTCCTAGGTTTGTTGAATCCTTAATTATATGGGCTATGGGCAAGCAGAGTGATTGAGTTTGGCTTAGATGGACTGGACCTTTGACTGTAGTGTGTAGCTCTTTTGTAGGTCACAAGACCCAATGAAATAGATGGGACTTGTCATGCAATTTTGTATTTTTGATGGAAATACATAGAGCTAATAGATATGCAGAAATTATCAGAAGATGAGTCATATATCTGGGGAGCAATAACTGTTGCTTTTGAGGAAGACAAGAGCTTTGCTTGAGAGCATTGTGTGCTTCTGTTCAATTCCTGTCTACACTAACATATAATGTGGCATACATAGGGTCCAAGTGCAGCAGAAAAGTACTTGAGGGATAATGAAACCAGATGGGGTCAAATGTACCATAAAAAACAACAGAACTATAGAAACAGCTTCCTAATGCAGGAAAATGTGGGGTGAACCGGGGTCTATAGCCAGCTGTGAGGGTTAGAAACAATCAGTGTTACCCATGGCAACAAACTGGCATTCATGGGATGATATCAGATGACAAATGTGTTGGATTTGTTAGGTTTGGCTCTGACACCTGCTGCTAATCATCTCAAGTACCAGAATGGGCTTAATCGTTTCTCAGAAAGCTAAACGACAAGTATGAATGTCAGGTGCTGGATGTGAAGAGGTGCATTTGGTGGTGCTTGACAGCGTGCAGATGCACCACTTGGCATTTGGTCTGCCACTGGCTGAGATTTGCTCTGCATTTTTAGAGCATATTGAGATTGAGTGATGCTGTGGGATACAGTATATACAAACACTGGAGTTGTCAGTAGGAACGTGGCAAAAATTAATTATGCCCGGTCATTCTTAACTGCTGTAGGGTGAAGAGACTTTTTAAAAGTCTTTATAGCTGCAAGTAAACAAGATGGTATAGTCCAGAATGACATTCAGGTCTGCTGTGTTCAAGGCCGCACTTTCAAATGTCTATGACCTTATTTAAAACCATGTTGTATTTTGTATGTAGAACTCAATTCAGATGCGGTCATGAACTAGTCATTTAACAGCATGTCCTTGGTTTTGACAAGAATATTACAATGTTGATTACTAATTACTACATAAGGCTAGTGCTAATATAGTGCTGATGTTAATGGTTGTGACGGTGCTCGAGTTTGCCCATGTTTATGAACGTTCATAGTTGTAAATCTCAACACAATAAGTTGCTGTTGTAACGTTATAATATATCTAATGTTCTAGCAGCAATATAATGTTTTCATTTGTTATTCTCCTGACTGGAACATTGGTTCTTTTATCTTTTATATATAACATATCTAAACTCAATAATGGACACCTATCTGGTTTGGTAAATTGTTTGGTAAATTATTTTATAGTATACCCAGATTAATCATATTATATTTTCTTTATCTAAATAAAGTCATTACAATTATGAAGAAACGTGCACATCATGTATAGTTTTGCATGTGTATGGTAGAATATCAGTAACAAAAGAAACTTGGGCTCCCTTCATCATCAAAGCTTCCTGAGACTAAATAGGAACAAGAGAAAGCATGACCCTAATTATTTAATTAGTCTGTTTTTAGCTGTTAAGGTTTCCATGCTTCCTGGTATGCAAATAGGGTTTATAATATAAAATATCTTGAGACATTTGATGATGGATTTGGGCAGTGATATTAGTTACTGGCCACTAAAGCCTAAAGATTTAGGTTTACCTAACCATATGTTTTCAAGTCCCAGCACTGCCAAGCTGCCATTGTTAGTTTTTAACCAACAATTTATTGGATCGCAAATATAAATATTGTAGAAGCTGTGAATCTCTCTAGATGAAAACATCTCCTAAATGGCTAAACGCTTGAAAGGGTGTTGACCAAATTACTGCACAAATGGATGCTTAAAAAAATAAGTGAATATATACATTCGATTCCGGTTAATAGGACCACCGGTTAATGGGACCAGCTGCTTATTCGGACCAAATCCCAAAGTACCGAAACAAATCCTATTATATACGCATAATTTTATTCACTTATTTGG
>JAVSBV010025568.1:0-11889 GCA_033117975.1 Parotocinclus spilosoma | reverse complement strand
TGTGTGTGTGTGTGTGTGTGTGTGTGTGTGTGTGTGTGTGTGTGTGTGTGTGTGTGTGTGTGTGTGTGTGTGGATTTGAACCACATACATATCATTTATATTCAACCTCCTGCACTCCTGCTACTAAAACAACATCCCTAAAGAAAGCACGTGTCACACATTTTGTAATTCCGTCAGATACCTTTTGAAATAAATGGCCTGCCAAAAGTGAGCCGAAACTTGGTTGCCCAACCTCACAGTCATGTTCCAAAATGTACTGGAATGTTGCTCAGAAGAATGAAGGCTATTGTAGCAGAAAAACAGTTCATTTTATTATCCGTAGCTCATTGTAACTATTTTTAGTACAGGAATGCCACTTACCCTGTAGCTTCTTCAATCTGAAAGTTCTGAAAAAAATCAGTATGTAGTGGTGCTGCATCTGGACTATTTAGTTAATATCAGTACACTACGATATCCCATATAGCATTCGATTATATACACTGCTCACAAACATTAGGGAATATTTCATAGTGAAGCATCCTGTAATGAAATATCTCCTAAGTTTTGCGAGCAGTGTAGCGTGGTGAGATCCACATCACACGCAAGATAACATGCAGTTTCGCAGACTGTATTATGGACATACCGATAATTATACGTAATATGAAGAAATAATTGTGTTAAATTCCCGACTTCAATCCTGCAAATGAAATGTTTGAAACTCCAACTTGTTTTCATAGCACATGCCCAAATGCGC
Organism: Parotocinclus spilosoma; assembly: GCA_033117975.1. NCBI lineage: Eukaryota > Metazoa > Chordata > Actinopteri > Siluriformes > Loricariidae > Parotocinclus > Parotocinclus spilosoma. The sequence goes on along the minus strand of JAVSBV010025568.1, from coordinate 11,156 downwards.
TCCACACATCCAGCTTACTCTCGGTCCATGCTGTTCTTTTTTTATTGGCCTGTGTGTTATTCTCAGAAGTCTCTCTGGACAGCAAATTATGTAAACACTCTCAGTATGCCTCCAGCTCAGGGTGGATGGCTTTTGAAGCTTGGAGGAGAGTCAAAACTCTGACGCACAAACGTCTGAAAGCTGTTTGCTTCTTAGATTAGAACCTATAACGATGGCTCTTGTTGCTGTGTATCACACACTAGTTTAAAAAGGTTAAATTACAGATCAGCGCTTATATCAATATGACAATAGCACAATGGCTGTCTCAATCAATGGTATCTTTTGCCCAGTTGTGTTGTGGATGTATCATTGGTGACATAATGAGATTCGTACTTGACCTTACATTGCCATTATATCTAATTATCTTGATACCAATCCTCAAAAAAAGCAGATTTATTATCATTATTATCATAATCACTTATAGTTTTTAGAATCATATTTATTGCCATGCCAGTTTACACAAACAAGGAATTTAACTCGATATGATATGCTCAATGTGAAGAAAGTGCACAGTTATTCACGTTATTGTATAATGCCACTACATTGACATTGACAGCATTTAGGAGACGCCCTTATCCAGAGTGACTTACAACTCATACAGTCTTACAATCCAAGCAATTGTGGGTTAAGGGTCTTGCTTAAGGACCCAACTGTGGCAGCTTGGCAGAGGTGGGATTTGACCCCTGCACCTTCTGATCCAAAGTCCAGTTCCTTAACCACTAGGCTACCACAGTCCAATGCTATCTAGGTTATTAGTTTCACAGCAGTGTGATGCGTACTGTCTGTGGGAGTCAGTGGACTGTCGGTTGGAAACGCTGCTTTGTTGATGAGGCTGATTGCAGTCGGGAATAATTTTTTTTTATTTTGCACGAGTCTGATCAGGGTACACCCCGATCTCATCTCATGTCTGAAGGGAATAGACCAAAAACGGTATGCTTTCTGTAATGTCCTGGAGTCCAATTAATAATGGTTATACTGGTCAGGACCATGGAATCCCTTGTGCTCCAGCAGGAGATGCTGTTAGATCACTAAGGTGGTCTGGAGCCCTGTCCTGTATTTCAGTTCTCTCTGGATGTTACACCAACACATCAATAAGATGTTTTTCAGCAAAATAGTTTTAAATATATATCATATATGGAGTGGAAACCCTGCAGACCAGATGAAGTCTCTATGCTGGTGGGCTACAATAATAGACCCCCGTACCACCTGATCGCATTTTTGTTGTTAAAGAAATTTCTTTTAATGTTAGTAATAATGTAAATTGCCGCTGCAGCACCCAGGCGCCGAGTTAAGTTAAGAGCGTTTTAGTGATATGATTTCATTGGCAATTGTTTAAAAAAAGAAAAAACGGATAGTAACTGGGTAGTCACTACTACTGAAAATGAGAAGAAGGTGTGGCTTATCACACTTTTTGTTAAACAATAATCTGGTGTAGTAGTTATTGCTGATGTGTAGGTTTTCTTCTTTCTTACATGCCTAATGCTAATTGTAATCTGTAAGCTATGTGTAGTAGTTTTATTCAAAGTTTAAAATCATTCGTAATCTCTTAAAGGCACACATTCCACAAGTCCGCCTAATAAATGTTCTAATTATCTCATCCCGCAAACACTCCTGAACGTTCCCTGCCGATAATAAGCCTATAGCTCAGCAGGACTGAGCAGCTGCTGCAGAACTATAGATTAGGAAAATTAAATTTGCTGACACAGATGAGCTGGGTGTACGGTGCTATGTCATTACTTGCTTATTGCATTTCAGAAATTACACCACCCCGCACCTTGCACACTGTGAGCCTTGGCTGTTCGTACAGTCCGTGTGAAACTGGATTTCCTGCAAATGGTGGAACGTGACGTTCTTGTAGGACCATGGTGCAGCCACACTGATCAGCACTGTTGCATAGTGGTCTACACAGAACGCAGAGCTAAAGTAAATGCACTGCATGCAGGACGACCTCGTATCACAGTGTGATATCAGTGCAGCAACATGGCTTTACTGGTTAGAAGGGGTTGAATGGACGGATCAGTCTAAGGTTTTTAAAGGGCATAGGTTTGCTTCACCCGGGTGAGTCATAGTGAGCACGAGTGTGTTTAAAAGGCTGGCAAGGAGAACCTGGAGTTTGGCACTGATGGCTTAGATTGTATGGTACATGGCATGCCAGACTATAAGGGTGTGCCACACATTTGGCAGGTTTAATGAGAAAAAAAAATAAAATAAAAAAATAAATAAAAAAAAGGCGTGAACACTGTTAATCCAAAACCCAATTCACACCGAACAAGCAGAATAGATGGGACTTGGCCTGCTCCCAAATGGCATCTGGTGTGGTTTTATTGATATATAAATGCAGTACGGAGCTGTGAAGATGTGTAAACAAACCATACACAGAGTGTTTTGTTCCAGTGGGGCATGGCAGCATTTTACTAAGGCAGCAGTAAAGTGAGTCTAATGAAGTACGGACCTGTGGCCATGTGACTTTTGTCTGTATAGTTTTGGTTAAATGATAAGAATGCCAGTGTGAACATGAAGCAAACCAGGACTAAAACAGTCTGTTTTTGTCTGGACTTAATGAACCGAACTAAATTGGTCTATAAAAGCAGCCTTACACAGGTTCTTAAACATTTGTGTGTGTGGAATGGAAAAGATAAGTAAATATGAAGGAGGAAATAAGTAAATATGATCGCTTTGTTTCGCACATCAGAAGCATTTGAGTCTTTGCACAGTTGCGTTGTTGATGTTCAGCACTGATGACAGACTGATCACCACAGGTCTCGCTGAAGTAATCTCTCACTTTATCACCATTAAGAAATTAATTGTTATCTCTGCACCAGTGTGCCAGCTCCTTAACCTCCTTCCTGTGTGTTGACTCATCATTGTTGCTGATGAGACCCACCACTGTGTCATCATCAGTAAACTTGGTGTGATTTTGGCTGTGAGTTAATAACAGGACCAGCAGTGGACTAAGCATACATTTTAGAGGGACACCTTAGGAACGCCCTTAGTTTAGTCCATTTGCTCTTGTTCCATACACATGTCTAACCAGAATATTCTTGTAAGGCCCTTTTCCTTTTGTTCTTTGACACCCTTACACAGTTCTTTTTGTTTTAAGATGCCACTCTGAATTCTCTGGCTGAATTTTCAGGGCTTATACTTGGCTTTTGCGCCACTTCATCAATTCCTTTCACCATAATTAACAGCTTTTCCAGACCTCATTTGGACTGTACAATGAGCTATTGAACTCAATAATAATAATAATAAATAATCATTTGTTTCCTTTCTAATAAGGGTGTAATGATAGATACTGACACAATGCATTGCTATGTAAAGATGTGACGATGTTTATTACGCTCTCTAATTCAAAATCATGCGTCATGCATCCATATTTCCATCTTTCGTTGTCGATGAGATTCTTTCACTTATATAAAACTCCCCATTTCTTTTAATTCCAGGGGACTAAATTGTTCATGTATTAAAATACTTTGCACTTTGTTTTCACTTCAGAAATAAAAAAAGCATTACCTTTCACTAATCAAATTCAAGTCAGGGATTTGCAAGAAAATCTAATTGTGAACGCAGCCTCATGAATTGAATTTCGATCGGAGTGCATTGTTACAACCCTACTTTTGAAGCATCATGTACAAAAATCCTGGCAACCACTTTACTAACAGCCATATTTAACACCCATACATTAATCAGCCAAAACATTAAAGCCTCCTGCTCCATGGCGGTGTTTATGTCTGTGTTGCTTATCAAATTAACGTGCACATGAATCCTCAAATGCCAGCGTTTCCCATCAGGACATTACTCATAACATCACACTCGCTCCACCGGCTCATCCTCAGCTCACCACAATGCGTCCTGGTGCCATCACGCCAACAGATAAACGCTGCTCATTTACCCCTGATGGAAAACGTCAGACCAGACGACCCTCTTCCATTGCTGCCTTACCCTTTAATATGTCCTTATCCTGTGCTGTTGGAAGGACGTGGTTTTGGCCAGTCTGTGTAGGATTCGATATACTGTTATTCCTGCATCATCTGTTTTACAAATTTGTTTAACCAGCCGCAGAATGTTCTGCAGAAACTCTCCAATGATTAGCTGGATTTGCTCTCATACACTGGGTAAATACTGATCAGCCAGTTGACATTTGCAGAACTGTAATGACTATTCTTTAGTTTACTGTCTATTCCTATTATGGAGTACTAAAAATGCTCAAGCTACTAACTGATACTTTTATATGTGAATCCCGTGCTGTTTTGTCATGCATTTTGTCATTTCATTTATTTTTTGCTCTAGGTTGAAGAGTCTAAGAAGAAAAAAACGTCCAAATTCAAGGAGGCAAAGAAAGCTCAGAATAGAAACTTCAAAGTCAACACCAAGATGATTTTCACAGAGGACGGAGAGGTTTGTGCTCCGATTTCAGCGCAGCCTAGTGTTGATGACAAACATTTGCTCTTAATATCTTCTAATTGTGCATACAGGGAGTGCAGCAATGGCCTCCCCTGCAGAGGGCCGTGGTGCAGGACGAAGAGGACGAAGAGGAGGCGGCAGGAATTAACGTTGAGGCGGCTAAAGAGAGGCTGCGCAGAGAGGACCAAGAGTTTGACAAAAAGGAATACAGCAGGAGGATAAAAGAAAAGCACAGGGTAAGATTAGCACCAGCACTGTCCTGTCTGACTGCTGTACGGGACGATTAAGATTTCAGTACCTCACTTTCACGTGTTTTAGAATTTAGACTGATTTAATATGAGAATGCTCACTGATACCAATTTAAGTGAACTAAACTCCCAGGTAAGCTTTGAATATTCATCCCTAATTAACTGACATGATACAGACATGACTCAGTTCAAATATAATGAAAAGCAACCGAATGGAGTGGAGGAGAATTTGTGAGGCCCAAACCCAAAGCCCTGTGCTTTCTGATGACCTTTTATGAAGTGTATGGTGCACACTGCTGTTTGATGTTAAATTATACTGTGTGCACCAACTGGACAAAATATTCAATACATGAATCAAAGAGAGATTACGTTTCTCATTGGGGTAAAGAATAAAATTATAAGTATTATGCATAGTGAAAGCCAAGTGTGGCAGAATGTGTTTTAATAATTATTTTCCCATGCCATTCACCACACACACTAGGTCAGATTGGACATTATATACAGTATATATTGTGTATTCAAGCAAATTAGTTCAAAATGCAGTATGCAGGATGACAATAAATCTATTTAAAAACACTTAACTTAAGACCTTGGACATTCAGAAGGATTGTATCTCTGTTCAAACGCAACTCATTAAATTGTTCTAGGCTAATTTTATATATGAAACCCTTTTGTGGGTTGCTTTCCATGGGGGGAAGCTACCATTTAGATTCAAATTTTTTGGTGTTTGTCATATGAACATTTAAATTGATCATGGATTTTGAAAAACAAAACTTGTCATAGTCCATAGGTAACCCGATCCTTATATTAGACACCCTGACATTTTAGAGCAGGAAGACTGCGTCCCTGGCCCTCATGGCCAAGTGACGACCCATTTTTTGAATGTAAATGTCAGTATTAAAACTGGTCAATACTAAAGACAGGGGTTTTTTTTGTAATTAGGAAAATGCGTGTTTTAATAGAAAATGTGTGTTTGTTAGTTAAGAACTGGTTACCATTTTTAATTACAGTCCCCTCCATTATATTAGACACCCTTAGTAAAGATGAGGAGAAATAGACCTAAGATATTCATCTTTTAATGAATTTGTTCCCACTGTAAAAGTGAGAAAATATTACTTTTAACTGAAACGGTTTTAGTTTGAGGGAAAAGTCCCTCAGTATAAAAAAATATGATTAACAAAGCCACGTCATTGGGGGGATGCTTCAGTTGAATTTTTTTTTCTTCATATTTTACTTTTTCAGGTTGATCAGTGTGACGAGGAAACATTCCATCAATCTTCCTCACACTTTAATATAGAACGAATAAGCGAATTAGAATGAATTAGATTAATATGAATTAGAATGCCAATAGTGAGCCAGGGCTTCTCAAACTTCCTTACGTTAAGGTCCCTAATGTACGGAAAAACCTCTGATCATTTCCATCGTCTCTAGAGATGGGTTTGTGCAGCATAAGCAGTGGTCAGTTGACAAGGTTTCAGTATGTATTGATTTTAATTCATGTTCATGCAGGGAGAGGTTATGGAGGCTGCTTTTTGTTGACTATTTCATTGAGGTACGGTGACTTTGGTAGCTAGAATCCCAAGCTGAGTGCCTTCTTAATTAAATTAGCCTTACAAAACACCTTTTTATTTGTCACACATGCCTCAACCCAGGCAACAACTAAGCATTTGGTTTTATGTAACACATGAAGATCACTTGCCAAAACTCATGTGAAACTGCTGAGACAGCTATTATAATCCTATAATTAAATTTATGATCTGTGAACTCAAGTTCATAGTTTGCTTTTGGCACTGCATTTAGATGAGAGCTTCACAGCCTTTGCTTTAATCCGTCGCTCATCACGCTAGGGCCTTAATTGATGCCCGCTAGTTTGATTCTGCCACTGGCTAATTTGAAAGGAGTCCACCTGAGTGTGGCTGTCGCAGGTCGAGGCAGATGGGAATTGCTGAGATGCTTGTGTAGCTAGCTTTGTGCTTCAGGCGCTCTAATGGAAGCAAGCTCTTGAGTTATTACTACAGATCTGCCTTTGTGATGAGCGTCTAAGCGATCGCTCACCACCACTTCACGCAGCTCGTGACGTTCAGAGGGCAACGGTTTTCAGTATCGAGACGAGCACTCCGTTTAGTTCAACTACAGAATTAACATTCAGTTTTCAATCTCCGAGAGCTAGGGGGGCTGGGACGAGGTGGAAAACAATAGCTTCTGTAATCATAATAAAGAGCAAATGAGGCTTGTATTCACCACTTCAATTTGTCAGAGCTCTGTTCCATCTTCCTGCCGAATAAAAGTCTGATAAGCAAGTATAACTCTGAGATAAAGCCGTGTGCATGCAGACGAGTTCTTTCCTTTCCCTCTGTCTCATATCAAGCCTACACAGCCGATTGTGAAGAATGGATCTGAAAATAGCCTTCCTGAATGGAGTCACAGGTGCAGCTGCTGTTTGGCAATTAAAATTCTCATGGTGTTGCCCTGACACTCGGGGTGATGTGACTTGTTTTCTCCTCCACAGAAAAGTCGCTCTTTGTATTCAGCTTCCAAAATTTCTGCCGCCCTGCAGGTGCTGCACCCTACAATGTAAGGAATCAATGTATAATTAAGTGTACGTTGCAAAAAAAAAAAAAAAAAAACGTCGCAAACTTGAGTTCTGCATTGGATATTCATAAAATGTGATTTTCACTCGAGCTTAAACGACTAGTATGCTTGATTGGACCTTTTGTTGAATCGTTTTACATTTATTGGCATTACAGACATCCTTATCCAGTGCAATGTACAACTTATACAAATGTACAATCTATTCAACCTTACAATGCACAACTTGCACGACCTTACAGTGTACAAACTATACGAACCTACAATGCACATCTTACCCGACCTTACAATGCACATCTTACCCGACCTTATAATGCACAGCTTACCCAACCTTACAATGCACATCTTACCCGACCTTACAATGCACAGCTTGCAGGACCTTACAATGCACAGCTTGCAGGACCTTACAATGCACAGCTTGCAGGACCTTCCAATGCACAGCTTGCAGGACCTTCCAATGCACATCTTGCAGGACTTTATAATGCACAGATTGCACGACCTTACAGTGCACAGATTGCACGACCTTACAGTGCACAGATTGCACGACCTTACAGTGCACAGCTTGCACGACCTTACAGTGCACATCTTTTTTTGCTTTTTTTGACTTTCCATTGTCTGGTCACTTTACCAAAAGCACAATGAAATATTTATGAACCAGTACTTCTTGTCTAAACAGAAAATCCCTGTTTGTTGAGCAGTGATTAAGATCAGAGACGCTACATTTTCATTCCAACTATGAAACATGATTGAGAAACCTCGTGGTTTGTTGATTTGTTGCAGAAACTGCACTTAATTGTTGTTAAGAGCACAGAGTCTATTAACAGATCACGTTTGTATTATTAGTACCACGTGCAGCATGAGCCTCTGAGGAAAAAAGGGAAAACTACAGCAGAATATGAAAGATGTATCTGCAAAGACAATCTGGCTTTTGACTCAGATTTTAAGCTTGGATAACTAGGAGTAGGATTGAATTCCAATGTTTGCGAGGCATAACACTTAATAATCTTCCTCCCACTGAGCAGAAGCCAAACTTTGACCACTAAGGCATTCTTATATTTCTGAAGAACAGGCTGGAGGATATGGATAGTAATTCAGTACTGCTGAGACCCAGTTCTCATGCAGCTCATGTACATAAGCTAAATTCCACAATAGCAGCTCTGTGAAGCTGTCCAGATAGACTAGAAATCTTTTTTTTGTCCCGTCAGAGTGAAGCTGCAGCATCGTAATCGTCAATTTATAAATAATACAAATGTGGAATGGACTGGATTGAGCTAGACTTTCTCAGCCTGAGGTCTTCTGTGCACGTCATTGCTGTCTCAGCAGGGCTTTTGATAAAGCACAGAACTTTATTAAACTTATAAACTCGCAGTTCAGGGGCTCTGAATAGAAGTCTCATGAATTTCCACTAATCCTGATCGTTTCCGTACCGCTGATCCTCAGCTGTAAATCCACAATAACATTTAAAATCGTGTATTTATGGCCTGTAGATTGTGAGCCTAAAAGCTTTTTCATCAGTCTGCTCATTGCGTATGCAGAACCGTACCTCGATACTCCGTTGATATAAGATTTATCTCTGCATGTCACCACGGAGCTGTTAATCCAAGTCTGAAGGTTTAGGCGAATGCAAATTGATAGCTGAACGTTTGTACTTTTTGTACTTTAGTGGCTCATGAAATGGACCGACTTCTCAGTTTTTCTGTCCTTTCTCTCCTCAGCACAACACAGAATCCAGCAACACAAAAACACAACATGTTGAAAATCTTCAGTGCCCATAAGATATACTTGATATTATTATCCAAGTTGTTTTTAGGAATTGGGTGCGTTTGGATGATGATTTTGAGTTTTTGGTTTTTTTTTGGTAAATCAAATGGGCTTTAATTAGGCAGTAATCAAACTCTGTAAGACAAGAGCACATTGCGACCAAATAAAATGACCCTCATGGACTGTTTATGGACTGTTTATAAGGATGTTGAATGATGTTAATTTGTTGTATATGGCAACCTTGTCTTTGCTACCTTTTTCACTGATCAAGAAGTATTTAAATTCCCATCGTATTTAAGTATTCCCTCTTCCCATCTCATAAATAGTGGGATTTGGTGCTGTGTTTGTTTTATGGTCATGGGGTTAGTGTTTTGAATGTGTTAGCATTTAACATTCTGGTGATTACTACAGTTAGAGCGTTGTTTACTTAAATCCTTTAGAGCGGGAGATGTCTTGGACATTAGAAGGACTTGTCCTGTCTGAATCATTCCGACACTGCCCTGGCTGACCTTCCTCCTGCAATTTATCACTCGCCAGCTTTATCTTTTATTCGTCCTTTCCCATCTCCCTCGTTCATGTGTCTCTGCTCTTCTGTCTGACTGATGATATGATTGCTTTGGAGTCAGGCTCTGATTCCTGTAGGAAGCTTGAGTGTTGGTTTGGGCTCGAGTGCAGTTTATCATTCTGCTTTGTTTGTTTTGAACAGGAGAAGAGGCTAAAGGAGAAGGCGGAGCGGCGCGAAGCCAGCAAACGGGCCAAAGAGGTGAGTGAACGCTCGGCGTTAATCTTTGCTCGCGCTGCCGTGGCGATATAAGTTGATCTTTTAATAACCTGCTAATTGTTAATTTGAACGAGATGCATCGATTGGGCATAAAACGCCAACTGAGAGTCTTCTCTGACAGCCGTGCTGGCAATAGTGAGATGCCGAAAACAGTTATCAGACTTGTTCCGGAACTGTGACCGAGTGCATGAGTCACATAACTCAGACTGGCCCCCAGGATGCGTCCCGTCTACGAGCAGCATATAATTTCACGCTGGCAGCTGTCGCCTGTTCTCGGGGTCTGCCACGTGGGGAGAACTCTGTGCACATCCATATGGAAATGCAGCTGTTCGTTCATTTGTCTTGTGATCAATGTTCAGGCCTGTCCAAGTATGCTTCATTATCCATCGCCCGACAGCACAGAATTCCCCCTGTCTCTGGCCATGGCCCAAGCTTGGCACGTTGCTCCGGTGCTCGTTTGACGCTCTTTGCATGCTTGACCATTGTTACACGTGTAAATGAAGTCACTGAAAGCACGGTGAGATAGATGACTGCTCATTCAGGCTTTTAATAAAGAGTTCTGCATCAACACAATGCAGTGCTGCTCAGAGTGCCAGCAGAGATGGGTCTCCATACAGCGATAAGCCAAAAATGGAAATTGCACAATTTCCGCCTCAGAGTAAATGTAATCGACCTGCCAAGACACGTTTGTCTTTGTGCTGAAGCTCTGAGGCTTCATCAATTGAATGTCTGAATCTCACACCCCTGTTTAAAAACATTTTATGAAACTTGAGTTAAAATTTAACAGGCCATTTTAAATGGGTGTCAATAATTTTGAAGATTACCTGAAAATGATGACAATTCATAATAGTTTTGTAAGTTTCGAAAACTTTGATGGTAACTATTATTATTAAAACTATGATCGGCTGAGCTGCGACTGATCTTAGGATGAGCTTAAACAAAATGCAGTGTTCCCTCGACACTTCGCGGTTCACCTTTCGCGGACTCGGTGCATCGTGGGTTTTCAAAAAATATTAATGGAAAAAATATATTGTGAAGTTTTGCGGGTTTTTGCGTAACTTGATCTGTACATGTGTAGTACGTGTGGTATTGTTAACGTATTCATATACATGTATTTGATGAACTTTTACGTTAAAAAAATCAAAAAATGTATAAAAGTATATTACATATATTAATTCTAACAATAAAGGAATGTTATAAATCATAAAATATTACGATTTACATTAAATAGAGTATTTACTCAGCGGATGAATACTCACCAAAACGAGAAGTAACACTAGAGCATCGGCCGCCTGAGTCGCTACTTACCGACATGACAAGTTTTTATCTGCGGTTTT
>JAVSBV010025557.1:0-11890 GCA_033117975.1 Parotocinclus spilosoma | reverse complement strand
TTAAACCTTTATTGTACGATTTACACGTATAGCGAACGTACAAACAAGAACTACTGTTACTTACCAACTTTGTTCAATGAAAAATAAATTTGCAAACTGTCACGATGCGATCCCATCGTCCTCTTCTTCTATATATACTGCTTCCCTGCTTCTCTTCCTCGCCGATTATTATGGTTCCCTACCTTCCTACGTGTCCCCTCGCATTTATTGGCTTCCTCCTTAACCCTCGTTTCAGGTTATTTTCTCTTCGTGCTTCCCAGCTCCTTTTCCCCTTTTTAGTTCCTTCGTTTTGCAACTGCGTTTCAGTTGTGTTTTGTGTTATTCCTTTGTACCACGCTCCCTGCATTATTAGTTCTATTAAACCCCTCTTGCATGTTGCTTCTCTCAGTCCAATCATGTGCCCTTTATTAAACTCTCTCAACTGCACAAACTGTCTTTGAGTACACTATAGAGGAACGTATAGCAATGAACCAAATCCACCAAGAGGTATACTACCCAAAAGGGGCTTCTGAGAACCTTTTTACAGGGCAGCACTTTTACGCCCCCCTAGTGGCAAGACGCAGCGTCTAACCTGACCAGACCTGTAATTATTATCTGATTACCGACCTTCTACTTTAATCTCTGCCAATCTGACCCAGTTAAACCTGAACTGATTGCACTGTACTTTGTAAGTGTGTATTTTGGGGAATTGGGAAATCTCTTAAACATTACTCTAGTGTACTGCTAATACACTGCTCACAAATATTTCAGTTTGAAATCTGCCCCACCTTTTGTGAGCAGTGTATTTCATCAGATTACAAGGATCAGGCATCGGTTAACGTTACGCTTTGTAGTGCTAATGGACACCTGTTTAGTAGAGACACACTCTCGGGTGTAAAAGCAAGCAGAGCGTCCCACTAGCAAGCGCTTCAAAGCTCCTGACATGGACAGATGTCCTGACACACAGAAAGTAGGTGTCACAAGCCGTAGCAGCTGGAATCCCACCTGCTAATGCAGGAAGCCACAGTGCTAATGCTAAAACTAATTCCAAGCTCATTTCAGCGCTTTGTTTGTGTCGCGCGGCCAGAGTCGCCTCTCGCCATGTGTCTTCTTAATCTGTTCTGTCAGAACTGATATCCTTTGAAGCGCTGGATGCTTGTGACCGAAGACTGTTTTGTGCTCAAGCCCAAGCTGGGGTTGAATCCAAGAGAAGACACAAGTGCTAAGATAAGTGTACATTTTCGAAAGTCAAAACATTATCAACATTAAAAAGTCCTACCGCCGAACATTCACCCGCAGTCTTACAACACAAGCAATTCTGGGTTAAGGGCCTTGCTCAAGGACCCAACTCTAGAAGAGGTGGGATTTAAACCCTGTACCTTCTGGCTCATAGTCCAGTACCAGTCCAGTACCACTACCTTAACCACTAGGCCACCACCGTCCCATACGCTGTAAACTGCAAGGTTTGATCCCCTCTCTTCCTGTACCTCCCCAATTTTTATCATACAACTGCTTGGAATTGTAAGTCCCTCTGGGTAAGAAAGTCTGCACAATACTGTAGCTTGCAAGGATGCCCCCTGGTGGCTTCAACTAGAGCTATTTCATTTACAGTACGTCCCTCTGGATTTGGACCCGAGCGCAGATCCAGGACCGGCCTCAGGGAATCCATCTCACAGTTGGCTTGGGGAGATCTTAAATCTAGACCTGGGGCTGGACGTCTTCGCTTGGTTCCCAGCAGGATGCTCACCCAAACCTTTGCACAAGATCAGTCCATTTCTTAAGCCAACATTTCGACACGAATGCACGAATTTGGAAAGTCCTGATACGGCCTTATACTGTTTTTAAGACAACCGGAGCGAGTCGAGTTTGTAGAGACGAGAAACCCGCTCACATCACATCATCTTCAGTGAAGCTCATAAAAACCCTCAGAAGTTTCAAATCCCAGAAGCGCATTTAAGCACTTAAGAAAGACGTTCAAATCTTTGACGGCTAATGCAGCGAACTCAATTAGCCGCTCTCAGAGGAATGTAATTTGCAGGCCTCTATCTCAGGCATTAAGTTTTGGACAGGATGTGCTGCCCTTCACTAAATCATCTTCTTCAGCTGCTTGACTTAATCCTGAAAGTTCTGGTGCCCCTGAGTCATTAAGTGCTGAAACAGCACACAAAAAAGTTACTGATTTTAGAAAAAAAAATCACAAAAGCACAATTATAACCTATATTTACCGGTCAAATTTGGGGCGGCTCGGTGGGTGGCACTTCCGCCTCACAGTAAGAAGGTCCCGGGTTCAATCCCAGGGTGGACCGGCCTGAGTCCTTTCTGTGTAGAGTCTGCATATCCTCCCCGTGTCTGGTGGGTTTACTCCGGGTACTCCGGTTTCCTCCCACAATCCAAAGACATGCGTGTTAGGTTAATTGTTGTCTTTAAATTGGCATCAATTTGAGTGTGTATATATAACTAGTCCTGATATAACCCTGTGTGTGTCGCTGAAATGGATAGCGGCGTTAAGCAACAAAATAAACAAACAAACCTGACCACCTTGACCAAAACACTGAGCTAAACCTATACTGCCCACAAAAATTAGGAATATTTAAAAATAAATATCCCCTATTTTTTGTAAGTAAGTTTAAGCTCTTTCACGTTTAGGGCAGCGTAAATCTTTTTTTCAGCAGAAGCAGCTTCTTGGTCATTTCTATACACCCCGAATGCAAAGAACAAGCTAACACTTACAAAGCTAGCAAGCTAGCATATAGCCTAGCTTTCCATCATCATTTCCTTGAGCTATCAAGGTGTAACTTCAGTGCAACAACGACTACAATTCAGTGCAATGTTGGAGTCAGTCCTTTTATTTAACAGCTATTTTTTCCCCTAAAGTCGAGCATTTTGAAATGATGAAAATAATGACTTGATTCCATTTGAACATAAATAAAGAAATATTTAAAGAAATAATACATTCATGACATTGTTAAATAATAAACAAGAAGCAAGGCTGCACCTGAAAATAAAGATAAGCTCCCGGTATGTCATCAAAAACAAAAAGCACACGCAGCGAATAAACAATAATTAACAATGCTCACTATTTTGTTTTTTTTCCGCCAAACCAATTTTGTTTTATGTAGCTAGCTCTGGGTGAGATGACAATATTATATCAAGTTAGAGAAAAATACCACGATTTATGTCCACGATATTCAATATTTCTTTGTTACCCCATTAAAAAAATTCTTTAATTTTTTACTGATGGATTTGGGACGTTTACAGAACTGAGCCATGCACACATTGTGGGGTATCTAAATGCCCCAGTTACAACATGTGCGCATGGTTGGGTTAGGGTTATCAGGATTTATAAGCAAATCTTTATCAAACGGAGATGAAAAGGTATTTCCTAAGCCAACATAACTTCTGGCAGTGAAGCTTTTTAATTCAATGATAGAAAGTGGAGATTCCATTAATCCATCCATTATCTTCCGCTTAATCCACACGGGGTCATGGGCCAGCCGGTGCCCACCATCTCTGGGTGCAACCCTAGACGGGGCGCCAATCCATCCTAGGGCACACACACACACACAATCATGCACATGGGAAGGACATGCAGACTCGCCCACCCTGGGACTGAACCCAGGAGGTGTTGAGGCAGCTGTCCCTCCCACAAAGCAAAGTTTGTATTATATAAATGTCCATATAATTTCAGTACATACTATGTGGACAAAAGTCTGTGGACACCCGTTCTGATTAGTAAGCTCTGCTATTTTAGCAGGGAGGTCCAGTGGTTGCCTTACTGGGTCCGGCCCCTGGGTGGAGAGCTCTGGGCCCTTTTTGTGTGGCGTTTGCATTCTTTCTACTTGTCCACAAGGGCACGCCCTGGTTTCCTCTCCCAACTGATCGGCCTGATCTGAGTGTATACCTGTAAATACTCTGGATATATACTGGATATCCCATTGATAAACAGTGGCAGTTAAGTGGGTTGTACTAATAACCCAGTGACTCCTCATATTCCAAGTAGAATTTTTTTTACAGGTTTAAGTTCAACTTTCCACCCTATGCATTTACACAGAACCTTGACCCTCTACCCTTAGACCCTCTCTAAGTTTATATTGTCAAATCACCCATACGTAGCTATTAAACCCTTAAATTTTGCTCAGAATCAATAATTAGATGTATATTTGGGTAATGTAGTGTATAACGCATAAATTGCAAATGAGTGTGAGAAAAGGTAAATAAAACGTCCATGGAAAAAGTTCTCTTCTATTTGTAAAAATAAATCATTAATTTCTGACATCTCTGTGGTAGGTTAGCTTTCATGCACATCCGAAACGGAACATCCTGTGGACAGTCACAGAGACATTTTCGGTCCAGCTGCTCTGCACTTTTCTCAGCGCATTTATTTGCCCGGATCTGAAATTTTTCTTTCGAATATCCCATCATGTCCAAGATCAGACACTCCTGCTCAAACATCCTGTGCAGGTTTGACTCGTGGTACATTCCAGAGATTTCTAGCTACTGAATTACCTATTTAAATTAGCCCTCCTTTTTTAAAAATAATAATGAATACGTCACACATTGACACAAATCTAATACCGAGGGACACGTTTAGAAAATAATCAGTTTGTCTTTGATTCCAGGAAGGTTGGCTAAGAGTTTGATCATTGCTACCTTTTCTGTAAAAATCCTCTCTTCCGTCAAAAGTCCCGCATCATTAGAGACCGTCAGACGGGAGGCTTGTTTCCTGAAATGTCACCTTTTGCATGAAGGCAGTCCAGTTTTCACGTGCAAAAAAACAATCGTGAAAGTGAACCTAACCCTTTTTGTTGCCTACGTGATTACTTGTTTGAATCCTTGAGAATTAGATCCAGTTGGTTTTGCTCCATGTAGAAATATTAATGCCCAGATAAGTACCTCAGCCAGCTCTGATCTGTTCTCCGGAGACGTTACCTAGATGTGACCTGGCCAACATGTGGTGCAGCATCTGTTCCTTGTCCACCTCTGCCCTCCAGTCGAGGCTACACAAAATACGGAAGTGTCACAAATGAAAGACTAAGTGGGGTTCAGGCATCGTTCTGAGATGCCCTTGAGATGAGGTAACAACGAGACAGACACGTTTCATCTGTTCTTGCGAGAGCTGGCGTCCATATTTTGGCTGGAGCTTTTGACCCCTAAACTTGTAATCGCATCGTCCCCATTCCTTCCCTTTTTCTTTTCTGTCCACGGGTTTGTGAAACACTGCTCTTGGTCCATACGTCCATGTTTCTTTCGCGCCGATACGCTTCCTTGTTCTAAGCTCCCGGTGCTGTTGCACTTTTTGGCCAGAGTTGGCACCAGCGAGCCGGGCACGAGGAGGGAGGACAGGGACAAACTATTGAGAGTCTCAGATAAATGTTCGCTGCTGAATGCCTGACTCGATGATCCACGTATCCCCATGTCCTCAACTGAAGGGTCCGTAGAGTCGAACCTAACGGAGCTGGGACTTGCACTGGCATAACTGCTTTGGCTCCGCTGGTGCCCCCTGGTGGCTTGAAGTGTGATGCTGATCTGGTTTGGGCTTGACCCTTGGCTGCGATTTGAAGACATTTCGTCAGGCTGATTGCAGAGCAGGGGTGAGGGGAGAGTCCGGTCCCGAAGGGGGGAAAAATTGAAGCTTGTACCTTTGTCCAGTGTGGTCTGCAGGCTGCCTTCAGAACTTCCCATGGCTAACAATGACTCGCTGTTGGAGGGAGGCTGAAATTCAGATAAAGGTCAGAAACATTTCAGAATTACTTAACATTCAAGAAGCAAGGTCACCAAAAAGAACATGCCAAAGCTACTTTCTATTCTGGAAGCAGCTGCCTTAGTTATCATTGGGCAGCAAACATCTAACATCTAACAGAGGGCTCTATTAAAGGTTTGGTACTTGAGTCTACTAGTTTTTTTTTAATAACTAACTACGTATTCTGTTCTCTTTCGGCGCTCTCCTTCCGGTACTACCTTTTCCCTGTGCTTTCCTCTAAAGCTGTGCTTCCAACATCAGTTCCAGTCCTCTTACCGTTACCGACCACATCAGAGGGCAGTAACACCCCCTGTCCTCTGGCTGTTTGATCATGCCATGCCTACAAACCTCTCCAAAACTCAACTTACCGTTTTGGTGGACCGAATATGCAGATTCCCTACATTATTATATTGTGAAAGACATGAAAAGAGAAACGCTCTTTGTTTGAGTTTTGACTTCCTTCATTCATTCCTGTGAATATGTTCATCCTGAGCTATTACCTGTGAGCCCATCACCCTGCTGTTGGCTCCAGGGGACCGTAGAGACGCCCAAGAGGCCGGTGAGGTCAGTCTGGAACCGATCCCTGTCTGTGCCATTCCTGATGCCAGGCTTCCCTTTGGCGCTGCTGTGGCAGGGTGGAAGAACTCTGCTGGGAGATGAAAGAGAGGAGAACGTGCCCTGCCATCCCCTCTGCTGCTACTGCTGCCTCGACCACCATCTGCTGTGGGCACAGCCAGCAGGACATCAGCCCAAAGGGATAAAACACATTACTAGTAGACAGTAACACAACAGCGAGAGTGAGATACCACACACTGAGACCGTCAGTCAGCGAACACATTCAATCTAACAGGCAGTGAGTCACCACAAACACTGAGTAAAGCAAAAGCAAAGGCTAATGGCCCACCAACTGTGCTATGCTAACTGACAGCCATCACAGAGCCCAGAGATCCTCAAAGCAGGAAGAAGACTGCCTATTTATGCACCTTTAGTCCAGAATCATGGACGACAGCATTGCCATATCAGACTGGGAGTGATAGGCTGAGAGTCTTATTAGCAATCCATTGAATTACCGTTTTACTCGGTCATATTTTTTTTTAATTCAGATTTGTTTGAATTCGGACTGTGTTCCAAATGTCATATTACTCATACTGGCATATAACTGCCGCCTGAAAGTAATCCGGAGGATTTAGCTGTTTTCCTTTCAGTTGGCTGTCATTACTATCCCTTTGAGAACCCATGGGGACTTCTTTGTAAATTTTGGGAGTTAAAGAAACGTAAGATATCTGCCTTGATTAAGAATCACTGAATCACTGTGCACTGAATCATCGATCACGTTTTGGCTGAAACGAGGCACATGGCTGAACTTTTAAGTTTTAAGTTAAACGAGTAACGAGAACCGAAACACATTTTTCTAACTGAAATGCAGTGAGAACCGAAAATATATGACCAAATATAATGGAAGAAGCCTTACAGATGACAACAAAGCCAACACAACAACAACAAAAGTCAGGACTAATATGACCTGGAAGACTGAGAACCAACCCAGACACTGAAATATATTATTATTTATTAACAATAAAGAATGTAAAGTTAATCTATGTTTTCCTTTTAATTACATGATGAAAAATCTTAATCAAGTCTCCTTACTTTTGGACACTTTCAGTCTGGAAGTCCACTTGTTGTACTTGTTGTGACTGAACGGCTTAGCACCGTAAGCTTTTGGAACAATGCTGGTGCATTATGGGAAATGCAGTGTTTGTTCTGCTCAGTAATCCAATAGTGCTAATATTAGTAGTAGTAATATTAATATTGCTAGTAATAGTGCATCCCAAAAATACAAAACCGTTATTTTATTTGTAAACAAACCCAGGAAACCATAAAAATTGCCAATTACACTATTATTATATTGTGGCTATGGCTAACCTTGGCTATGAGTTAGCAAGCAGCAGTGTGAGACTGATTCATGTTGTTTCTGAAGACCCGAATCAGGAAGCCCATCCCCACTTTCGCTCCCCATGCTGGGAGCTCGACTTTTGCCCTGAGACCTCTTGCTTTCCCTCGGCGTGGCCTGGAGCTCTTCCAAGCTCTGAGATTCGCTGCTTCCTCGTTCCTCCTGTGGACATTTAGAGCTCGGTGTTAGCACTGACACCAGCAAATAGCATTAGCATTCAGACCTGTGAGGCGAAAAGGTTACGCATATTAACATTCCTCCACTGCAAATCCCGACTAGGATACAGGCTTATGTACAGATTCAACAGTATGCTAATTAGCAGATTCAATTTTAACCGAAGAGGGAGCTGATATTAGCCTAGTAGCTTCACTAACACCGTAGCATGTTCCACACGTCACTGTTGCATGCTGTTGGATCTGAAGCTCTACCACAAAGGACAGTTCCTGTCAGAACTGATTATTTTTATTCAAATCAGTTTCAATGTCTGTGGAAAGACTTGTTTAAAATCAATTAAAAGAATTTTTAAAAATAATGACCGACTTTACCAGATCCAGTTTTCCTCGTTAGGAAGCGGATATTAAACCAGGGAACATTTAACAAAAATAAACCAGACCAAATGTAACAATAAGCATCATCACCTGGGTGAAAATCTGAAATAATTCACCAATAATGGATCGCTGATTAACTAATTATGTAACTGAGCATGAACCGATTGACTAATCACGTATTAATTTATGTAACTGAACATTTCTTAGGCAGCTCACACATTAAGAGATCACAGCGGTGTCTCATTAGGCCAAAAATGTAGATTCAGATATTTTTGGACACTTTTTCCACCTGAGCAATCGCATTTTATTACGTTACATTTAAATAAAGTAAGGGTTGGTTCTCGGGATTTAATGCGGTTCCATATTAGTGAATATATTTTGAACTGAATTGCTCTGCTGCTTAGCAGGATGAGCTGTTCTGCCCGGCAACCGAGCTCTGATTGGTCAACCTGATTTTCACGCATCCAAAAAGCGCAGAAATTAAAACAAGCTCAGATTTTTAAAAATGTACTCCGCCTCGTAGTCCGACAGTTTTAAACACGGTGTTAATATAGGCCTGCATGTGTCTTTTTTTTGTTTTTTACATCAGTAAAAATCTCGTTGTGCAAAGGACTTTACACATATGAATCTTGAAGAGAGTAATTATTACAATCTCAATAACTCAGTTTAATTAGGCAATAAATTTCCTATTTATTATCACATTATTAAGGCTGTTTGGACTGTGGTAGCCTAGCGGTTACATTACTGGACTCTGGACCTGCTGGTCCAGGGTACAAATCCCACATCTGCCAGTCTGCCACAGTTGTTTCCTTGAGCAAGGCCCTTAACCCCCCATTGCTTGAATTGTAAGACTGTATAAGTTGTAAGTTGCTCTGGACGCCACTGTCGCTTAATGGAAAGATATATGGACCAAGGAAGAACCTGTTAAATTTTCGAGCAGCTCGTACACACATCTGAGCCACAGACAACCTTTGCTCTCAATAGACTACACATATTCATTTGTTAAACAATGCGAGACAGATGCACGTGCTTATTCCAAACCCTCAGTTCGGTTTAGATGGGATTGTGCAGTCCAAGGTGAGGCAGACCTCTTAGTTTCTGCACTTCATTGTGCCTTCCAGCCAAACTCTTATAACCCAGAACAAAGAGTAAAAGCTAATCTAAGAGCTGAGGAACTGCATCTCTGCTCTGTACATGTACACAATCATGTGAAAATAATCACAGAGTCCTGGGCAAATATACCTTGCTGTCTCTAACCAGTAGCTGGTACACACTGTGATCATCTAGACTGAGGTCATCAGGAAGTGCCGGTGATGATGACTTGTCCGAGAGCTGCTCTGACATCAAAGAGGCCTGCTCCACCTCAGCCAGACGGATCTGATGAAATAATAACACGTAAGAGACATACAGGCAGTGCGGTCACATACGTGATTGTAAGGTTCCATAGATTTTTTTCACATTTCGACCTCTTATTCTGGTCAGGGTTACAGAGGACCTGGCCCAGGTAAGGTCTGTACACTAAAGTACACCGTCACAGGATTCGATAGTGGCCGACGCTGTCCAACCCTCCCTTCCTTAGGCACAGGGAATCATTTTAGCCTGTTATCTGACCTGGTAGACACTCAAACCCGAGTCATAACGGGGGTGGGGAAGCACGTTACTGCTGTTCCACTCGTACACCTTGCATACGGGAGATGGTCAGCAAAATCAGAAGGTGAATAACTCAGCTTATAACAACAAAATAACAATATAAAAGCGGGACAATGTGCATCGTTTGGTTGGATTATGTGTTTTCCTCATCTAATGCAATTGCATTTTTTGAACACCAGAGAGAGCTGTCCTACTTACACACACAGTTCTCAATAAGACACCTCATTAGTTTTAATTGGAGGAGACTAGACAAGAAAAGTACACACTATGTTAAATTGTTATTCTCTGAAAAAGAATATATAAATATAAATTTTATATATATTCATAAATAAAAAAAATAAAAAAAATGTATATAACAACATATATGTATGTATGTATCTAATTTATTTATATATATATATAATATAGAGATTTTTTTCACTCGGTTATTTAAGTTGCTGGAAAGCTGAAATAGAACATTTTGTTTACAATTTTAAACCTTTGTTTCTAGCAGTTTATTTTAATTTGATTAGACCAAAGATTTTTTTTGTTGTTTGAAAATAGACACAAGTAATTGTGACAGTTTTTCATATGTCTTTTATCAAATGTAAAAATGCTAATCGTGAGAAAATCGAACTGGCAAACAAATTGTGTGTGTCGTTACACTTGTATAAATAACAGAAGAATCCGCTCGTTACCTGTTACCAATTTGAGCTAGTTTATTTATTTGGAATAAAACAGCCACGAAAGGTTAAAGAATGAACAAATATGTAAGAATATAAAATATTAAAGGTAGCTCGGTGGGTAGCACCGCTGTCTCACAGCAAGAAGGTCCTGAGTTCAATCCCAGGGTGGATTGTACATTATGGCCATCCAGATTTGTGTCCAAATTAAAAATCAGCTCCTGAATCACACTGGTGTGCACCTGTGAGAAGTATAATATGGTTGCTAGCTCTTAGCGATCCCAGTAACTATCCAGGATGGAAGCAGAACATGATGGCATTTCCAGTTTCCACGTTCATGTTTATTCATAGACCCTGTCTTTAATTAAGCTAAAGGTGTGGATGTCCTGCTGTCTCAGAGTGGGTATTGTGAATTATCGCTCTTCCAGCAGAACAAGGAAACGCATGTGCATTGGATTTCCGAACGTATCTCTATTTGCATGCATTTGCATAATGACTCGCACGTCTACGTTATGTTCAACACCTCTATGCAGGCTCAGGTGTGAAACTGTAGATGAGCTGCTCCAGGAGGAAGATGGAAGTGAAGGAGGAACATTGCAGTTACAGGTCACAGAGTCTTAATTTTAGATAGCCTGAGCTTCCAGTAACGTAGCCTCAGCCAGACCCCTTTGGGGGCGGTAAGAAAATCTCTCGGCTATAGGTCTGTCAGGTCAATGGAGTGAATTCGATAAGTGCAGGAGCTTGATGTGAAATGTGCTGAAGCCCAAAAAGAAGCCAGACAGAAACTGAAGTCATTTTAGTGTTCCTCAGACTGTTAAGAGAACGAAAGAAAAATGCACACTAACAATAACAAATCTATTTCTAGATAATAACGAAGACCATTGTACATTATACAAGGCACAAGCCAACAATTAAGGTTTATTGCAACTTTAACCTCTAGTCTGAACCACCACTGTCCAATGATAAAATCCTTTCTGGGGTTAAACCATCATTTCCTCCCAGGCCCTCAAAGTTTCTCAATGGGGTTAAAATTGCCGGTAGACCCATATGCTCCAATACACCCGCCGACTCAGCTACTTCATTCACACTACGGCCTTTGACATGCACAAATGAAATTTATGCTATTCATTAATATGCGCTTTGTGATCCATGTTCCACTCGTTGCTCAAGGTATTTACTGCACTGTACCACCTCTTCTCAATCTACTAATCCCGATACGCAGGTATTTCTAGCCTGATCATCCTCGTGCAAATGTACAGGAGTTAGACAATGAAACTGGAACGCCTGGTTTTAGACAAAGGTTTGGCTATAGCAGCCCGGCCGTGTTTATTGACCCTGTGGATCCTGACGGACAGTTCTG